>APFE031215372.1:126867-264908 GCA_000404065.3 Pinus taeda
TTTATCAATATTGATTTTTAATATTTTATTAATATTCATCTTCAATACTAATATGATATATAATTTATATCAACCACATGTAATTATGCTAATTCTCTATGTCTAATTTTTAGCGATATTGTAGTCAATGATTTATTTCTTCAACAAAGATTTTGTAAATGGTCAAACCTTTTTCTATACATGTCCTTACGGTGAAGTTTCCCTTAAATATTCAGTAAATGTTTTATTTATTCAACATAGCTTTTGAATTTTAAATGGTGATGTCTTTTGTATATTCAATGAATGTTTTATTTATTTAACTGAGTTTTTGAATTTTAAATGGTGATGTCTTTCGTGAATCTTTATCTGTTTTAATTTTGAAGTAGTAAAATTTTTCTTGACATTTGGCTATTTAGCAAACAAAAATAAGGTTATGATTTTTTTTATTTAAACTATTTTTTGAAAATTTGAAAGATAGAATATAATTTATGAAAATTAAACATTTAAAAGTGTAAATTAGAGTATGAAAGTGTAAATTGTTGTAGAATATAACTGAGAAATATTTGCAGATTATATTTTAAATATATTTTTTAAATTTGATGAATGCAAATTAAAATAAATCTAAACTAGTTTTTGTAAATACTATGTTGAATATTGTAATATAAATTAAATTCATAAATTTTGATTAATTATACTAATATTAATTAACTATTTATTAAAAATTTATCATTTAAATAATTAATTTTTATTTAATTATAAATAAATAATAAATTTGCCACTCAAAAGTTACCTTTACCATAAAATACTCGTATTGTAAACATTATTGTCTTACTTCAAATTCAAAGTAAAAATCAATAGTGAATAATCACTTAAAATATTACACTTTGGTGCACTTCGATAGTGAATTCAATAAAATAAATATTTATTATTTTATTATTAGAGGTTTATAAAGGATTTTGTTTAAAATAAATTACTTATGGTAATTTTCTTATATAAAAATTACTTTTATAAAAAAAAAATAACATAATTTATATAAAGAAACTTCATATTTTAATTAATTTAGGAATTCAAATATTTCAATTGCTGATTAATGGTTTGGATTGAATATAATAAAATTTAAAATTATTATAATGAATTTTATGATAGCACTTAAATAGTTTAAAAAACTATATACATGTATTTATAGAAAATTAAATTATTTTCTTTTTGAAAGTATGGTAGATCTTTTTATTTTCATTAAATTATAAGCAAGTTACATTCATATATGCATAATTAGTGCTTCTCAACTTGCCCAAAAGGTATTGGCCACATAACAACATGATAAACCATCGAGTAGCAAAAAATAATTAGTCTTTCTACCTAAGCTAGATAAGTCTCTAGGTCTTTCCTTGCCCAAATACTATTTTCCTATGAACCATATAACAATAAAAAACTATCTGCATATATAATAATATAAAACTGAAACCATATGGTAGACTACTCCTCTCCCTCGATAGATCCAAACTCTACTAGAGTCAGATCCTTCACATTAGAAATTGGCGGCACTGTCTATGAGAGAAGGCAAGGGACATGATCCTCGATTCGACAAAGGCATCCATCTTGTTTTTGTAGCTGAAGCTATAGTTTTTGGAAGTCCTCCTTGTGGTTCGAAAAGTCTTATAACACTGTTTCCATACTCACAGAGATCTGCTCCATGGCCTTTTCCAGGGTACTTTTCATAGACGACTACAGGTAAAAATTCAGTTTCAACTAGGTAATGCGACCACTGGTGTGCCCAAGATTTGGCACCATAGCCCACCAATCCTCCACCACAATGTCCATTGAGCCAGCCTGCTAATTCAAATCAACTTCCCACTCCTCAATTAACTGTTGAATTTCCTCGTTTGTCCCTTAATGTTATGGTATGACTGCATCGTTTATGATGTTGGCAACTAGTTTTTGGCCTATCATTTTTCCCCTAGAGGAGCTCTATTGCTCTTCCTTAGTATTCACCTGGCTTCTCCTACCCTGACCTCTAACAATTGCATCTCGTGTCATTGTCATGAAATCACAATGCGCATTGAAAAGGTGAGTATGGTGAATTGCTTGTTAGGTGCTAGCCCGAGCCTAGAAGCTTTTCGCTTCCAAGTTACTCTACCACCCTACACACCTCCTGTCATGCCCCTAGGCCAGTGGTAGTCTTTCAACTGCTCTTGGCGAGGTGTGGCACCACCGAACACTTTTCACCAATACTTATGTTCGTGGACTATGCCTAACCACTTATTCCTACTTAGTTTGTGTTTCTCAATCAAGTATTATTTCTTTATCCTTTATACCACTGAACACCCATACACATTCATTATCAATAGCAATTATAAATGATGAACACAATTGCACAGTATAAAGGGAGGGGCAACTCCCTAAACAATGAGTCTACCCAACAATATATTATACAACAATTTACAAAGCTTTAGAAGTATACATGGAAACCCCAAGTTTCATACTTAGCCAGATTTACAATCCAAGGAAAAACTCGGTTTCCGAGCTCGTCGGCACCTCTGCATGGTCGCCGCACGACTCACTAACCCTTCGTTCACCTTATCGCAAGATCATGTTGTTTTCCCAACTTGGGCGCGCCTCCAAGTCGCCACACATGGGCACCTCCACCCGAGACACACCTCCGTCCACAATCTCAAAACTTCACCAAGTCACCATGCACACTTGCACGATGGGTGGGCACTCACCCGAGTCACTAAGACACCCGTGCTAACTCATCGCACAAAGCGGGTGCTCCTCCGTTTCACCGTTGGGCACCTTCGCACAAATCGGGTGCCACACACCCATGCACGCCTTGACCAACCGTTGGGTGCCACACACCCGTGCATGCCCTCACCTAACCACAGGGCACTCCTACCCGTGCCTTCACCTGATATCACGTTGTCACCGTGCGGCCCTGCCTAAGAATGGGCGCATCTCCAAGTTTTTCGCCTTTTCCTTGCTACACCCATGGACTAGACTGTGCCTTCTCCTTGTTGAGTGAAGATGTTGAGAAATTGATTATTGTTGGAATAAGCTCCACGCTCTCCCAACATATACGCATGGCAGGGCGAGTTCGCTCACCCGGCCGACTCATCCTTCATGCTCCACACACCCCTACTTCTCCACAAATGCACCATCGATTTGCCTTCAAGTATGGGTTGGCTCCACATGTTTTATATCATGTCTCCATGCCATATAAACATTAGCTTGCCCTCCATATGCACATAACATATCATCGCACCTCAAGATAGCTCGCACTTTAACCCAACCACAACTCATTTAGCTCTACCCGCGCACGTATGTTCCACCCGCGTGCCTACAACTGCAGGTCATTACATCCTCCTCCACCTGAAATCGTTGTCGTCCTTGACAACATACCATCTTGGTAGCCATCAATCAATGTATGTCTCGTCCTCGGTCCATGATGTCAACTCCTCCACATACTGCAAACATCGCTGCGATATATGTAGAACTCCCATCTTCACCATGTTTCGTCCTCATCCTGTGAACTGTTCTCCTCGTTTGTCTAATGCCAACATCTCTCCATGTCGAACACCACCTCAAATCAGCCTGATATCAACATATCTTTGCACAGTTCTGGACCCCATGTTTCAACTAATTGGGTAGCTAATCCAACTGTCACGCTGAAGCCATGAGAGTGAACATCCTTATGCCTTTACCAATGTATCTCAGATTTTTGCCACATCTTGGACTCACCAAGAATCTCACCCATGCTCAGGTCCACAGAAACTCCATCCCATCTGCAACATGTCATGATGCTTGATGCCAAGCCATCCCTGTACCATCTATCATACCTGCTCAACTTGTTATAAGGACTCACTGCCATGAGCAGCTAACAATGAGCCCCATCTTCTTGTCCATCTAAGAAGATGTGGAGGGAGTAGAGCCTGAAGGCTCACCCTCACTAATTAACTCAATCCATATGTTAGGATCTTCTATTTCCATCCTCTGTAGATAAGTGACCCGATCCTCCTCTTAGACATTCGGCCTCACATATGCCTCATCATCATCGTCATCATCATCCTCGAGTGCTTCTAGCCTTCTTGACAAATCCAAGATACTATTTGAAAGAGTCCGGATGACCAATGATTGTTCGGTAAGCTTTGTCTCAACCATAGACAACCACTTACTCATGTCTTCCGTTCGCTCCTCATCCTCCATTTGCATCACTGCCAACATACAATCAGGCTTTGTCACTCCAATGGTAGGCACAACAATGGGTACATCTTCCCTTCCATTGTAAATGTACAACTTCTTCAAATGTGGAACAATCATAGCATCAAACTGTTTCAAGAATTCCATTCCCAGCACAACTTCATAGTCATCTATCTACACTATAGTGAAGTCGACCTTCCCTGTCCACTCACCAAGTGTTGTGTCCACCTTTTCAGCTACACCAAGAACATTCTTAGGAGGAGAATTGGCTGTCTTCATTTGTGCCTTCACTGGTACAAATTTCAACCCAATTCTTCTTGCAGTATCTTCCCCCATGAAGTTGTGAGAGGCCCCACTATCCACCATACTGAGTATATCAACATCTCCAACCTTCATCTAAACATACTCCAACTTGTTCCTCTGAGGATCCCTCCAAGAGATCACCTCTGTAGCAGCAGCAGCACCAAGTATCTACATCATCCCCACAGAAGCTTCTTCACATTAGATTGTGAAATCGCAACCACTTTCGACCTAGAAGGGCAATTCTTCACTGTCTGTGGTTCAACACATATCCAACACTTCAAGGCTTTCTTCCTCTTTGACTTATCATCCGATTTCAAAGCATCCTCTTTCTTCTTCCCTTTCAGCTTATCGGACTTCTTCTTCCTATCATCAAAAGTATCATCATAATGCTCCACCAACCTATCCACAGCAGCAAAAGCTTCTTCAAGTGTTCTTGTCAGGACCTGTAGTTCCACCCGAGGTGTGACCATGTTTGGCAGCGAACGAGTGGTTGGGATAAGTAAAGTGTGAAGCTCAGACTTAGCGTGCGACATATGCGAGTGCGTAGAAGGAGGACGAGGCATGTATATATGCGTGGGCGAGCTGGGTGAGCTACCCACGATCCAACACAAGTGAATTGCATTGAGGGCGAGTTTAGGTGGGCCGTCCCACGAGTTGGATGGGCCAACCTAACCATAGGGCAAGCTGGGCGAGTTACGATGAGTTGGCTGGGCGTTGAAACGAAGGTCGACCAATGGTGGCACAACTGCCCCATGAAGCATATGTATAGGCATGCATTGATGGGGAGAAAGCCATCAAACTTCGATCATCTCTCAACGAGCTACTTCGACACAGGGCGAAGGTGGAGCGGGAAGTGTGAAGTTGGGTGAGCGGCAGCATGCAGGCCTACACAAGGGGCGACTCAAGCGAGTTCCTGTGCAAGGCTACACAACGGGCAACCCGAGTCAGGGCAACCATCTAGGCGTGCATGGGGTGAACGGGTGAGGGCACTTGTGCAGGGCTGCATGATGGGCGACCAAGTTGGCTATCTGGGCAGGCGTACATGGCAGGGCGACCGGGTAGGGCGTCCGCTAAATGAACGAACCAAGGTGCTAAATGGGTGACCCATGTAGGGTAGGCTGTGCATGGAGGTGAGTTGGTTGACATGGTGAGGGCGTGCAAACGGGTGCCCAAGTGAGGGCATGCCATGCACGATGGAACGGTGGAGACGAAGGTTGGAACTGGAGGTCGTAGAGTTGGGCAGGCGGTACTACGTGTTGTTTCACACGATTTGGGCATTTGCCAAGGGTTGGCAAGTGGAACTGCATGTGGGCAGGTATACACGGTTTGGGCATCTGTGGACCAAACGAAGAACGAACTAGATGAAGACGTGTGACAAGGCGAATAACAGGTTGGTGTGTCGTGCGGCGACCGTGCAAAGGTGTCGATGAACTGGGCAATCGATTTTTCCAAAGTTGGAAATTTGGCTAAGTATAAATTTGGGGTTTCCCAAGGACTTAGCCTATACTTTGTAAAAGTGGAAAAATTGTATATATATTGATATAGGGCAGACTCATATTGCAGAGAGTTACCCCTCCCTTTATATTGTTGTGCATTTCTCTTGTATAATGCTGTTGATAATGAATGTGTATGGGTATTCATTGGTATAAAGGAAACATAATAATACTTGGTAACGAAAATAAAACTAAGTATGGAATGTGAAGGCGTATTCTACAATCGTAAGTATTGGTGAAAAGAAAATGGTTGGTAGTGCTGCACCTCGCCTAGCACGGTTGGAAGAATACCGTAGGCTTGGGGGCGTGACAGTTGGTATCGGAGCTGATATCCGAGTTGGCGATGAAGTGTTGATCCCACTACACTATCGTGAGTTGGTATCAGAGCAAGGTTGCTCATGAAAAAGTGATAGTGGAAACAGGTACTTGCAGGTGAAGGAAGCTGATTTCACATACAGGCGGAACAAGGGATAGTTCATGGTTGCAGGGAACTTGGTGAAGCTGGTGAATGGTGAAACAGATTTAGCAGGGGTGAAGCTTAGTGCTTGGGCCAAGCTGAATGACAAGACATGGCAGGTTTGGAAGAATGCGAAGGGAAGCTCTTACTTACCTTATACAGGTTGAAGCGGATGAAAGAAGAGAATCCCCAGATTCGAGAGAAGCTTGAAGTCTTAGAAAAAAATGTGGAAGACGAACTTCTTCAACTTGGTTGGAAAATGGAGGAAGATGAAGTTGCAGATTGTGCTAACAAGGAAGAGGAAGCCGTGATGATTGAAGATGTTGCAGATATGAAAATGATGGAGGATGAACTTGAGATTGATCAAGTTGGACCAGGATCGTGCTATTTGCAGACATGGATGGATGAGGATACTCCTGTGGAGGAGCCTGATGATCATGATGAAGTAAGTATTGATACTTATATTTCACTTGATCATTTGGTAGATGGACCATATGTAGGGAAGGGAAAAATCAGTTTGCCGATGTAGGGGAGCATCTTACCATGGATGTCTATGATGAGACCTTATATGGAGAAGCAAGGATTGATGATTGTTGTAGGACTTGTTGGGGTTGTTTGTGACCTTATGGTAGAAGGTAAAAAGGCCCGTGACAAGGGAGGAACTTGCTGATTGTTGCGGAGGAATGGGTCATGCTTTAGCCATATGGAGAATTGGCTAAGTGCCCGGCATGACTCATGGATAGATTGGAGGGCAGACACTTGAGGTATGATGATACTTGGGTGGACTTCTCATGGCCGAGACCAAGAGATAGTCATGGTGGAACCTTTAGTGGGGGAGCTATGATGGAAGGGACTCGTGATATGATGATGATGATATGGTTGGGTGACCGATTTCACTAGACCGAAGATTGTAGACTTGGATGAGGATAACCAATTGTTGTGATGGGTTTACTTGGTTGGACTAGACGACCAACTTAGTCATGGACATCAGGTTGGAGACATGGAGCATGGCAGTCTTATGCAGGGACATTGTGTAGGAGCACTTGTAGAGGATCACTTAGGCAGGGATGTTGTGCAAGTAGATTTGATGGTGTGACATGGGGATGTTTTACTTATGAGTCGATGGAGAGGTTGTGCAATTATGTACAACAAGGCCATGGACTTGGATGGAGTTGTGAGCAGACTATGGAGCATTCCTACTACATGGAGAGTTGAGGCATCTTGCAGAGACCTTTGGGTCAAGACTTTTATGCTTGCTGATATGTTGCTTGTAGATGACTCATGGAGCTCATGATGAGATGAGGTTGTCACTTCCAGGGGGACTTCATATATGGTGGACTTGGAGGATCTGATGCAGTGAGGAGCTGAGGTCAAAGACTTTGATGTAGGATGCAGTGCATACTTTCAAGTACATGCATGGGAATGGCTCGAAAGAGTGACTTGATGTGGAGGATCGATATGAGACACTTTGGAGTGATGGAGTTACGACAATGATGATGCCTTGGTGGCAACACTTGGGCATGGGTCGAGCCGAGACTTAACCACTTTTGACACATGGGAGTTGATTGATCTATGATCATGGGTAGCACATGGATAGATGAGACAGGTATATACTTGCTTCCATGGTAGACTTGAGGGATGACACATACAGATATGATGGAGGTTACTTCATGGACTTGGATGTGGCATATCAAGAGTTAGAGTTTGATGAGATGGTCTCTTCATATTGAGGAGGCACATGAATATGGATGAAGATGTTGGGGTAGATGTGACTAATTTCATGCAGCACATTAGTACCAGACATCATGGACAACATGTTACAGATGTGATGCAGACTACTTCATGAACCTGAGCATGGCTTACACTTGTATGGAGATGGATTCTTGATCGAGTTGAGGATGTGATGGGATGTTCTGAGAAACGACTGATGGTGGCATGAGGATGTGCATTCTCATGGTTTGAGCACAACAGTTGGTCTGGCCACCCAACTAGTTCAGACATGGGGGCATGCAATGTGCAAAAATGTGTTAGCATTTGTTGGAGTATCATGGTAGCAGATCACATGAGGATGAGACATGATGAGGTCGACACGAGATGTTGCAGGAAGCATGTAGCTTGAGATGGAGGGACCATCCTTCCACGATGGGGAGCAGCATGTGGAGATTGTGGTAGGGTGGTTGATGATCATGGATTCAGATGATTTCTAATGTATGACATACTGATGGGGTGTATACCTTGGTATGGTGATCTTGGTGACAGATGGTTTCCAGGATGATATGTTGTCGAGGACGACAACGACTTCAAGTGGCGGAGGATGTTAGGACCTGCGGTTCCATCCGAGGTGCGACTACGTTCAACAGTGAATGAGCGGTTGGGATAAGTAAAGTGTGAAGCTCAGACTTAGCGTGCGAGTTATGCGAGTGCGTAGAAGGAGGGAGAGGCATGTATATATGCATGGGCGAGCTGGGGAAGCTACCCACGAGTTGACACGGGTGACTTGCGTTGAGGGCGAGTTTAGGTGGGCGGTCCCACGAGTTGGGCGGGCTGACCCAACCTTCAGGCGAGCTGGGCGAGTTGCAATGAGTCGGCTAGGTGTTGAAATGAAGGTCGACCAAGGGTGGCACGACCACCCCATGAAGCATATGTATAGGTGTGCGTTGATGGGGAGAAAGCCATCGAACTTTAATCATCTCTCAACGAGCTACCTGGATGCAGGGCAAAGGCTGAGCGGGAAGTGTGAAGTTGGGCAAGCCGCAATGTGCAGGCGTGCATGACGGGCGACCTAGGTGGGTGCCTGTGCAGGGCTACATGATGGGCGACTCGGGTGAGGGCATTCCTGTAGGCATGCACAATGGGTGACTAGGTGAGGGCGCTCATGCAGGGTTGCACAACGAGCCACCGAGCTGGGCGTCTGGGCAAGCATACACGGCAGGGCGACTGGGTAGAGCGTCCACTAAATGAACGAATCGAGGTGCTGAACGGGTGACCCATGTAGGGTGGGCCATGCACGAGGGTGAGTTGGTTAACAAAGTGAGGGCGTGCAGATGGATGGCCAGGAGAGGGCACGCCATGCACGATGGAACGATGGAGACAAAGGTTCGAACCGGAGGTCGTAGAGTTGGGCAGGTGGTACTACGTGTTGTTTCACACGATTTGGGCATTTTCCAAGTGTTGGCAAGTGGGACTGCGTGTGGGCAGGTATACACGGTTTGGGCGTCTGTGGACCAAACAAAGAACGAACCAGGTGAAGACATGCGACATGGCAAATAACAGGTTGGTGAGTCATGGGGCGACCGTGCGGAGGTGTCGACGAGCTAGGCAAACGAGTTTGCCGAAGTTGGAAATTTGGCTAAGTATAAATTTGGGGTTTCCTAAGGACTTAGCCTATACTTTGTAAAAGTGGAAAAATTGTATATATATTAATATTGGGCAGACTCATATTGCAGGTTTTTGGCCCTTCCTTTATACTGTTGTGTATTTCTCTTGTATAATGCTATTGATAATGAATGTGTATGGGTATTCATTGGTATAAAGGAAACATAATAATACTTGGTAACAAAGATAAAACTAAGTATGGAATGTTAAGGCGTAGTCTACAATCATAAGTATTGGTGAAAAGAAAACGGTTGGTAGTGCCGCACCTCGCCTAGCATGGTTGGAAGACTACCGTAGGCTTGGGGGCGTGACAGTTCTAATCCTCTTCCTCTTCACTTCATTGCGTGCCCAAGGCTTCAACCCAATAATGAAATTGAACACCTTTTCCCTCTCTGCCATGTCAGGAAGTTCCAGAACTGTATTTGCAAACTCTCGCTGATATGTCTGAAGGTTCCCTATTTGCTTTATGAACTTTATCTTCATCCTTGCTTCCCACGTTTCATCCTAAGGACTGAAATGGGTTTGCAAAGCTTTCTTCATTTCATCCCACAAAGTATTGTTACCAGTACTGTCGTTGGCAATCTGATCCATCTATCTTCACCACCACATCTTAGCATCCTTTGTCAAGAACTGAGCAACTACCTTGACCTTTGTCTCCTCATCAGATAGACCCAATCATTCCAAGTATTGCTCCATGTCCCATAGAAAGTTGCCAAGAGTCTTCGTACTCCTTGTACGATCGAAATATTCCAGTTCCTTGACCTTCACATGAGGCACTCCTCCACCTGAGTTATGCCTCATGGCCTTCTTCAACACCACGATCTCATCTCTACCTTCGTTGAGATTTTTCTGCAAGTCCACCATCTCTGCAAGACCTTGGTCTCTTCTTCAACCTCCTTGACCCTTACTTCAAGTTGTGTACACATAAGATCAATGTACTTGTGTTGTGTCTGGAGTTCCTTGAGCTCTTCCTTCATCTTTGAATTGGCCTCTTGATCCCTCTCAATGAATTCATCTTCTTAATCTAGAAGGCTTCCATGTCCTCCATCTTCTCCAACACTTTTTCAATGAACCCAATAGTAGTGTCCTTCCCACCATGACTAGACCCAGCCTAAGATTCAGCTGCCATTGCTAACAGCCTCCTTCTTCTTTGCAATCTAGTTTCAACCATACAACAGCTTCACCAAGATGCCTGCAACCTGAACCAACCCTTGTTCCACTTGTGTGAATCAGCTTCCTTCACCTGCAAGTACCTGCTTCCATTGGCACTTCCTCATGAGCAACCTTGCTCTAGCACCAACTCCAACCGAGCTCTGATACCAACTGTCATGATAATGCAGTGGGATCAACACTTTATCGTCAACCCGGTCATCAGCCTGCTCTGATACCACCTGTCATGCCCCCAGGGCAGCGATAGCCTTTCAACCACTCTTGCAAGATGCAACACCACCAAACACTTTCTTTTCACCAATACTTATGTTCGTGGACTACACATAACCACTTATTCCTACTTAGTTTGTGTTTCTCAACCAAGTATTATTCCTTTATCCTTTATACCAATGAACACCCATACACATTCATTATCAACATTAATTATAAATGATGAACACAATTGCACAGTATAAAGGGAGGGGCAACTCCTTGAACAATGAGTCTTCCCAGCAATATATTATACAACAGTTTACAAAGCTTTACAAGTATACTTGGAAACCCCAAATTTTATACTTACCCAAATTTACAATCGAACACAAAACTCAGTTTCCTAGCTCGTCGGCACCTTTGCACGGTCGACGTACGACTCACTAACCCTTCGTTCACCTTGTCGCACGATCGTGTTGTTTGTCCAACTTGGGCGTGCCTCCAATTCGCTGCACACGGGCACCTCCACTCAAGACGCACCTCCGTCCATAATCTCAACACTTCACCAAGTCACCATGCACACTTGCACGATGGGCGGGCACTCACCTGAGTCGCCAAGAAACCCTTCCCAAGTCGTCGCAAAAACCGGGCGCTCCTCCGTTTCACCGTCAGCCACCTTTGCACAAACCGGGCGCCACACACCTGTGCACACCTCAACCAACTGTCGGGCGCCACACACCCATGCACGCCCTCACCCAACCAAAGGGCGCTCCTGCCCGCGCCTTCACCCAATATCACGTTGTCACTGTGCGGCCCTGCCCAAGAATGGGCGCATCTCCAAGTTCTACACCTTTTCCGTTTTGCACCCACACACTAGACTGCGCCTTCTCCTTGTTGAGCGAAGATGTTTAGCGACTCAACTTCCACAACCCATAACCAATTATTATAGTAATGAGAAGAAAATTTTAAGAGACCATTAGAACTTACACCATAAGTGCAATTCTTGTACCGAGGTCATTGCTAATCATCGTATCTAACTCCGCGAGGACTTCTACATAGTCAGAGGGGATGGGAATCAGTGGGACAAACAAAGAAAAACATACGGTTCCAAGGCCAACAAACATGCAAGGAGAAAAACGTTAACCCATTCCTAGTAAAACTAAGCTGAGAGACAACATTGTTGACAAGCCATCCTCGAGCCCAGAGTGATCAAACCAAACCAAAAGAAGAAGGTCCCATGCACCGACTAGAAATGCACAAATCCCATTTAACCCCATACGAGAAAGAAGATTTTTGAACCGAACAGACACAAAGACCATGTCAGTCAACAAGATGTACTAGATCAAGGATACAAGCACTGACAACTTCCTAAAACCTCAATTGCTCACAACCTCACGCGACTCGACCCCATGTAGACCCAATTCACATAACCAAATAAAATTATGCATGGAGGAGGGATAGAAGAAATAGGTCACATATGAATTTACTCTCGCCTGGAATAGATTAGCCCACCACCTTATCTTGAGCCGCGTCGTTCCTTTGCACTCAGCGTCACCCTGCCACGCATATTTTCCCTATACAGAAAACCTATCATCAACTCTCGCAGAGCATTTGACACAATGGCAGACCCAATACATAATGTTGTTGCCACCTCCGCGAGAGTATTAACCTCTTGGATGCATGGAGCCACTGTGCCTATCAGCTCGAGCATATGCAGAGTAGTGAGTTTGTACCCAAAACCATTTACATTTAATTACCTTAATGAGAGTGTTATATAAATGCGAGTGTTGTCAAACTCAATTTTAATAGTTAAAAATAAATTATAATATTAATATTAATATTATTTATATCATCAATTTTCAATAATATTAATATTTATTTCTAATATTTATTAACATTCATTTTTAATATTTATTATATTCATGTGCAATACTAATATGATATATAATTTATATAAACCAAATGTAATTATGCTAATCCTCTATGTCTAATTTTCAGTGATATTGTAGTCACTGATTTATTTCTTCAACAAAGATTTTGTAAATGGTCAAACCTTTTTCTATACATGTCCTTAGAGTGAAGTTTCCCTTAAATATTCAGTAAATGTTTTGTTTATTCAACATAGCTTTTGAATTTTAAATGGTGATGTCTTTCGTGAATCTTTATCTGTTTTAATTTTGAAGCAGTAAAATTTGTCTTGACATTTGGCATTTTAGCGGACAAAAATAAGGATGTGAATTTTTTTTAATTTAAAATATTTTTTGAAATTTTCAAAGAGAGAATATAATCTATAAAAGTTAAAAATTAAAATAGTAATATTAAATATATGAAAGTGTAAATTTGTTTTAGAATATAATTTGAGAAAATATTGACGAATCTAAATTAAAATAAAATCTAAATAATTTTTTCCTTTTGTATATTACTATTTTAAAATAATATAAAAAATATAAATTAAATATTTTAATAAAATTTTGTATTAATTATACTTATATTATTATCTATTAAATTATTATAAATATTATCATTTTAAATAAATAGTTTTATTATTATTAATAAATAAATTATTATAAATTTTTGCCACTAAAGAAAGTTACCTATACTATTTTAGTAAATTCTAGTTTCTGTAAACATTAAATTGATCTTACTTCCAAATTCGAACTAAAAATTAAATTAGTGAATATATCACTTAAAATATATACACCTTGGTGTCAATTTCGGAGAGATATTTCAATTTAAAATAAATATTGCTTATTATTGTTTTTATTATTTAGAGTTTAAAAAGAGATTTTAGTTTAAAATAAAGTGATATTATTGTGAATGCTTACATGGAAGAATTACTTTATATAAAAAAAGAAATATACATTAATATTATTATAAAGACGAACTACAATTTTAAGAATGAGTTAGCCATTCAAATATTACAGTTACCATTAATTGTGTGGGATGAAGAAAAGAAAATGAAAAAATTTTTATAATGAATTTTATGAGAGCACTTGAATAGTTTAAAAAACTATATACATTTATTTATGGAAAATTAAATTACCTTTTTTTTAAAGTTTGGTAGATCTTTTTATTTTCATTAAAATATAAGCAAGTTACATTCACATATGCATAATTAGGGCATCTCAACTTGCCCAAAAGGAAATTAAGTATATTGGCCACATAACAACATGATAAGCCATCGAGTCGCAAAAAATAATTAGTCTTTCTACCTAAATTAGATAAATCTCTAGGTCTCTGCCTTGCCCAAATACTATTTGCCTATGAACCATATAACAATAAAATACTATTTGCATATATAATAATATAAAGCTGAAACATTTAGCAGACTACTCCTCTCCCTCAACAGATCCGAACTCTACTGGAGTCAGATCCTTCACATTAGAAATTGGCAGCACTGTCTGTGAGACAAGGCAAGGGACATGATCCTCAATTCAACGAAGGCGTCCATCTTGTTTTTCGTTGAAGCTATAGTTTTTGGAAGTCCTCCTTGTGGTTGGGAAAGTCCTATATCATTGTTGCCATACTCACAGAGATCTGCTCCAAGGCCTTTCCCAGGATACTTTTCATAGACCACTACAAGTTAAAAGTCAGTTTAAACTAAGTAACATGACCACGGGTGTGCCCAAGATTTGGCATCATAGCCCGCCAATCCTCCACCTCAATGTCCATTGAGCCAACCTCCTAATTAAAATCAACTTCCCACTCATCAATTAACTGTCGAATTTCCTCATTTGTCCCTTAACGTTATGGTATGACTGCATCATTTATGATGCTCGCAACCAGTTTGTGGCTTCTCATTTTTCACCTCAAGGAGCTCTACTGCTCTTCCTTCGTAGTCACCCAGCTTCTCCTACCCTGACCTCTAATAGTCACATCCCATGCCATTGTCATGAACTCACAGTGCACAATGAAAAGGTGGGTATGGCAAATTGCTTGTTAGGTGGTGGCGCGAGCCTAGAAACTTTTCATTTCGAGGTGACTCTACCACCCTGCACACCTCCCATGAGAAAAAGCACAAAACAATAATTTCGATGACAAAATTCGATGAACTTCCTCCGGTCTTTCTCATGCACCCCATCCTTACCATTTCAACCAAACATTGACTCAGCTTCCACAACCCATAGCCGATTATTATAGTAATCAGGAAAAAAATTTAAGATACCGATGAGACTTACACCATAAGAGCAGTTCCCCGTACCCAGGTCATGGCCAACCCTCATATCTAACTCCGCGAAGACTTTTACACAGTCCCTCATATCTAATTCCGCGAAGACTTCTACATAGTCGGAGGGGATAGGAATCAGTGGGATAAACAAAGAAAAACATAGAGTTCCGAGGCAAACGGACATTGAAGGAGCAAAACGTTAACCCATCCCTAGGAAATATAGTCAAACTAAGCTGAGAGACAGCATTGTTGACGAGCCATCCCCGAGCCCCAGAATTATGAAACCAAACCAAAAGAAGGTGGTCCCACGCGCCGATCAGAAATTCACAAACTCATTCGTCTCTCTATCCAATGACGTTGGAAATCCGATGCTAAACTCTTCTAATCCAAAATTTGTCCACAGGATGGAGAAGAAACCAGATATACGATGGTTATTTCGGATCAAGGCAACCATCGGCTCGTGTAGTTCCACGTCACGCAAAATGATCGGAATGGGGAGATGGCTGGTCACCTAAACTCGACGAATCTTCATCAACAAATCTTGGCTACCATAGTGGAGCCAGCTTCTAAACTTGACTCGCGAATCTCCGACAAATCAAATGGCTATCATTTGTCGTTGCCCGTCGTTTTCATATCTCCTATTTAATACGGAGGACCGACGAAAATGTACAGCAACTTTTGACAATTCGTATTCAGAGATATTATTTATATAATTTAAATATATGGGGTTTCAAAAAATCTAAATTTAATTACACATTTTATATAAATAAAAATAACAATTTTACCACTAGATACAAATTAAAAAAAACAATCATCAAATTCAGTTCTGACTTTTTTACTCCAAATTTACCACAAATACAAACGAAGTTCAATTATTAGTAACAATACGTACCGTTGTATTATGTGAACGAACCCTAAACATCAAACAAGCCTGGGATGAATGTAAGAGTACTAGCGTGTATTTTTACCATACATTTCAAATGCTACCGGTACCAACGTGTCTAGTCTGGAAAGATGCAATTTTATTCAAAGTAAAGATGCAATTTTGTTCAAGGTTTCCACGTGATAAATAACTCATCATTTCCCTGTGGAATTTATTTAACGATCATTGAAACATTGTTATGTCAATGGTCCTATTCTACAGAGAATATGACGGTGAGGGGATAGTGATGTATAATTTTGTTCATATTCAAGGTGATCGTGATACATGTCCTTTTAATCTATGTTATTATTTGATTATATAATATTAATAATCTGTGGTATTATTTAGGTATGTTGTATTTTCAATTTATTATATTAATAATTTACAGAATAATTCTCTATTTTTAGATACATATTGATAATCCATAGTATTCAATTATGGTATTGTAATAAAGTTTTTTTAAGAATTTTTATGATAATGTGGAAATTTTTTGTAGATAAAGATTTGTTTGATATTTTTTGAAATCTATATATATGTAAGTTTAATTTGTATATATTTTTTTAATATTTAGTAATCATAATACTTTAAAATAAAGCTATAATTCAGTTAGATTTATGATTTTTAAATTTTAACAACATGAAATGTAATATGAAATAGATTTGATTCTTCTTTGGGGATGATAGACACCAATACTATGGCTTATCAATACCATATGCTCACATGCCCAAAATATCATAACTCACATTAAACAACATTTATCCATAACATTGTTTTCAATTGATTGATATGTAAACTATAGTGGATTGCTAGGTATAGTAGAGAGTGTATTAATGGACCAACCTTTAATGTCAATATGGGGTGTGTGGACTTTGAGAGGCAACACTGGAAATGCCAAAGAAAGAATCCAACAACCTGCAAAGAAAACCCTAACTTGTTCGGACACTGCTCACACCTTCAAATTCTTGCATTAGTTAATCCTTATTCTAATCCTATACTAAAAAGCAATCTTTAGAAATGAAATTGTAAAAACTAAATTTTCCATCTTTCAATAGATGTAAGAAAACCATATTTATTAGCAATTGAAAATTAAACAAACCCTAACTAAAAACAATCAAGGAACAAACCCCAATTATTAATTAATCCATATAACATGAGCATCAACCAAGCCAATGTAAAGACTATCTTGTCAACTACATAACACAAGCATGGCAAATTTAAACAATCCAAGCTCTTCCAATACTAAACAAGACTCTCCACTCAAAATAAAACCTCCATTCGAGTTCTTGTACTAAATCCTTTTTCCACTCAACTCTATGTGCATGCAAGGGAGTCAATATTATTCCACTTTATGTATAAACAAGAAATAAAAAGCATGGTTTGAATCTATTCGTACTATTTAACAAGGAAATCCAAATGTTTCAGTTAAATAAGAAATCATTGTGTGCATCAACAAAAGAAATCCTCACTCTAATTGAATATTTCCTCAGAGCTGAAAACGCACACACTTCAACTATGGATCTACCTTAATCAAACTTAACCATTGGAAACTATGGTAACAATGCTCATGCAAAAAAGATGATGAAGACAAACAATTTTGTGGCTATAAATATACAAACCCAACAAGTATTTATCTAGACAGGGCTACAAATTTATTCTTAAAAAGATTAAAGTACTTCTTTGTCAGCAACTATTCTTTCACTCAATGTATATGAGCATTACAAGTGCATTTTCTCATAGATACAAATTGTTGTTCAAATTACTACGAAAGCATATTTCATAAATTAAATAGAATATGGTGATCAAATAACAATATAAAACCAAAGGAACATACTTTGTTCTACATCACCCAATGATGAACCAAATAATAATTCTGGTTTGCAACTATCTTAAGCAAAAATTCCAAGTTATTTTCCAGTTTTTACGTAGCTAGGGTTATTAATATAACAAGATTTAGATTGCAAGTTACGATACAAGCAAGAAAATTTCCAAGGTTCATAGGTTGGACATGCTTTATGTGGTGGGAGTAGATTTTAAATGTTTGAATAATCTCCACTGTTATATCAATAATACTTAAAAAATTATGGATCCAATTCAGACTTGAAGATATTTTGTAGCATCACCTCATAAAACATCAGATCTATAATTAAACTATAATTTCATCATCAAAGTGACACTAGATCGATCATCTTTCAAGCTTAGAATAGAGTAATTCATAATATAGAATTATTTTATCTTCTTGATGCAATATGTGTAATGGTTCATTAATTCACATAGTCAAATAGATGAAGTGATTAAAAAAAATCACACACTTATAATCTCAAGTTTCCAGATCCAAATACAAAGCAATCATAATCAAATTGCTGAGTAAATATGGAGAAACAAAGTTTAAAGAAATGGAAAACACACATTTGTTAAGTTAAATAACCCACATAGTTGATATGCCAAAAATGTAATAAGATACACACCAATCCTAGATCTACAAACCACGTAATAAATATACAAAATAAGGGGTCTTGAGCTAGTCTTGTGGGCCCTACCAATGCAACTCACAGATCTATTTTGAAATTAAATTTGCAAAATTGAAATGATTATAAAATACACAAGAGATAAAGAGAGGAACTTGTCATTAGATTTCTTTCATTAAAATTAAGTCAATTAATTCCATCATCAACCATATACTCAAGATCAAAACCAAAAAATAAGACTATAATAACATCATCTCCCCTCCATAGGCAATGACTGAGATTTTTATGAAGGTTATCAAATGGATTTCAGCTCTAACAACCCAATCTTTAAATTCTAGAAAATTTTGCATTTTTAGCAAATTGTGTCAAAGAATCCTACATAACTCTCAAACCATGGCAAATTTTGGAAAACTATTCAAAAGGAGCCTTATTTTTCATATTTTCAACAAAATTGATCGTTTGAAAATTTTGTGAATTTAGTATTGAATTATTAATTGTTTTATAAAAATTGATCCGCATGACTTGAGTGCATTCTAGCTCATTTTGAGGTGTTAAACCGTCATTTTGGACAAAAACCATCTTTAGTTTTCCTTGAAAGTGTGCCAAGATGTTCAACCCCAAAATCATTCCACAAACTCACTTGCTAGTGCAGGAATTGAACCACAAATAGTAAATCACCATCAATGAAGGGAAGTGCATTTGAACTTTAATCAAATCGTAAAACTTATCTTTCAAAAGTGTAATTTACAGCCCATGTGGTACTTTTCAATGATCAAAGTAACCTACGTATCAATTCCTTCGGTGCAGGATCTCTTATGCATAGTCCAGGAACTGAAAAATCTGCATTAACAACATTTTAATGAACATTTGTCATAAAAAATGTATACAATGAAGGTATTCTTAAATAAAATACAAACCAAATGTGAATCTTCACTATTGCATCAAAATAATGTAGAATTGAAAGATATAAGTTCATATGGTGGTAAAACAAGGGAATAAGTAGGGCATCATATGGGTAAAAAGATGCATTAAATACAAAAAAAATTGCATCTGACATCCCCCCATGCCCATAATCTTGAATTTCCTCATATAAACGAATCAATTGTTATACTATCGCTCCCTTGCAAAAAAAATAATTGAAACATGAACATGTGACCTTGTACTCGTAATAATATTCCTGCAATTGTGTAACAAAACATTCCTTTGCAAGATATTGTTGTTCTAAAAAAAGAATGCATGTTGATTGGTTTCCTCTCGTGCTTGATTATTTATTAGTTATGACTAATCCAAAATAAAATAGGATTTTAGGGCTACCATAGGAATTCTAACAATGTTGTTTTTATGCAAGAATAGTATTATCGTATATGAAATAGCGAACCATTAAAATTTCCATAAGCATCTCAGTTGTAACCATAACCAGTAGTTCTTCACCTCAATATCCTCATTAAAAATAAAAGTGACATAATTTTAAATCCATCGCATTAAATATGGATAGAAATAGGGAAAAAGAAATATGACAAAATGATACATTCCGAGGATGACCATCTTACCATTACCCAAGCAAATAGTTGAAGATCCTCTTGTCAAGCAAAGTGAATCACCTGGACTAAGGTTCCCACATCCATGAAATCCTTCATATTTATGAAAGATAGAACTCCAAATCCGATTACTGAAATGATATTAAAGCCATTCTTAGAGAGATATGATAATGAGTTCCTTGGAAGACAAAAATGAGCAAGTAAATCATAGTGTAAAATTTACTTTAATATAACATGCATGACCCTTTTCTAGCAGACTTTTATAGCCTTGAAAGGGATGCTTTTTAACCCAATCAAAATCATGTGTCTCTTCTATTAGTTATAGATTAGAGATTTAAAATAATTTACTTTGGTTTAGGACTTAACTGAATTTCACTATCCTAGCTTTGTAACCAGGTAATAATAGTGCCATTTATAAAAACTAACAACAATGAACAAGCCATCTCATGATGAGACATCTTGTCTTCAAGTTTTTTAACTAAAAGCCATTACATGGCTTGGTGACCAATAGCAGTAATTTCATTCTCATTAGGGCCCATGATCATGGTATGTCAACTCGTAATGATACCACCTATTCGTCAATTAATCCTTTTATGTTAAAATAAGCTATGATTATGATTGACCTTGGGTAAGTTAATTTATAGGTGGGGAGGAAAATTTACTCTTTAAGAGCATGGGATGGCATGAAAAGTTTTTAATGACTAATCTTTACCTGTTTGTCTTGCTACCCTAAAGACTTAATTTAGGGAAAGTATCTCAGATAACTATAGAAATATTCATTGAGTTAACCATGCTAGGGTTCTCATGAGAATTCATTAGGGTTTTATAGGAGTGGTCCACCATAGGATGATTTTTATCAATAACTTCAAACAGAATCTTGAAAAGAGTTATTAGATGACATTCTATTACAATGAATAGGACAAAAGTAGGGTTTTAAGCTTATGAATGGAAAGTATTAAAAATAAAAATAGTAATCCCCCTAATTGAGCTAATTAATAATATTGACCAATAATAAAAGTAACTTTATAGAATATGAGGAATCAAGACTGAGTTTCTTCTGACAAGTCTTACCACAAGAGTGCATAATGACAAAAAATTCAATAGTAGTGCCTTAGAAATTGCAGTTTTAGGAGCGTTGTTGTAATAATTAAATTTCAGATAGCATTTTCATTTATTTCTCTTATAATACCCTGCACTAACTTAAACAGAGGAAGATCTCCTTCATGTGTAGGAGTAATTCTAGTGTATCCATGTGCATAACAAAATGCTAAATATACTCACACATCATTTTAAGAAGTAAACATCAATGCATAATAAAGTATGAGAAACCAATTTCTTTAATTGATATGGCACCAAGGGATATCAAATGATGAGGGAAGTTGTGCTAACAACTGCTTGAAATCATACGTTAATGGGGTTAACATATTTATGATTCTCCAACTTGTACAAATATTCCACAACTTTATAAACACTTTCTTGGAGGAGAAGGGATTTGGTGAAAGACAAGAGAAAAACTCCTCAATCTCAGGCTCTAATGTTTGTTCCTTAGATTAGCAAGGATGACTAAATAAAATTATAGGGTTTTGAGCTTTAAAAGAAGGTTCAAGACAACTTCCATGCATACATTGTTCCTCTAGTGGTATTTGAATTAAGGTTTCTTCTTGGGGTAAATTTCCTTTGGTGATAGGGAAAATTTTATAATTTACTCCTTTCCTCGAACTTGAATATTAGAAATTGCACTCAATAGGGGAGTCAACAAGAAGAAGAGGTATTTCAAATTGTTGTGAAAATTCCTTGTTTGGATTAGTATCTGGGCTATGGCTTGGGTAGTGGTTTGAAGTAGGGTTTGGGTTAGGGTTAGGGTTAGGTCTAGGGTTAGGATAAGGGCTACCATATGGATTAGGCTAATTGTTGGGGTATAGATTAGGATAAGGACTAAGGTATGGATTAGGATAAGGGCTAGGGTAGGGATTAGTGTAAGGTTTCACAAGTAGCTACGACCATGGAGGAGGATGACTTGATGGTTTATTGGGAAGAAATTAAGGTTGTTGTTGTTGATTTTGCATGAAACACTGCCCTAGGGATGCTCCAAACCATTCTTGAGGCGATGGGGATATCTGACTCAACGAAGAGGGCCATTTTGGATATAGAGTAGGGTATTTAATAAAAGAAGGACTAGAAGTTTGAGGTGAAATTGTAGGATTATAAATTTGTTAAGGAATTTGCTCAAGATAATAAGAATTAGTCAAAGTATTAAATGATGACGGGGGTTGAGTTATACCTGGAAATCAATTAAATTCATTAATTTATTGCATGAATACATCTAGTATTTAAGGCAATGATGTAGATGTTCTATTGAGTGACCCTCCTCACAATTGTTTCAAACCTTCAAATGCTTAAATGGGAACTTTTCAAGGAAGAGTTTCTTTCTACAATTGGTGCAAAAGGTCAGTAATGGTACTTCAATTTTATCCTTCATCTTTTCTTGTTACACATCATCAAATTGTGAACTAAGAGAACAAATAACATCATCTTTAAAATTTTCAAGAAAAATATTGATTTATGCACTTGTAATTTCACCATTGGAAGATATTTGTATATTAGCAACAACATCAAATATTATCCTTGAACTCCTCATTGAAATATTCCTCAAAATACCATTTTTTCTGTGCTCAATCAGCTTATGGTATATACTGCCATCACATGGATGAGTATATAAGGGAGGGATTCTTACTACATGTGAAAAATGAAAAGCCTTAAATGGATAAGCAAGATATGGAGGAAAGAAAAAAAATAAAAAATATGCAAGATAAACTAGGTAGAGAGCAAACCAAACTACAAAAGGTCACCAAGGTCTATCCCTTAAGCATATCCATCACAACGACACCAAAGTTTTGTTCGTACTATAGGGTGTATTAATCGACCAACACTTAATTTCAATTTCAGGTTTGTGAACTTCGAGACACAACACTATGAATGCAAGAGAAAGACTCGAAAAACATGCAAAACAAAATCTTAACTTCTCCAAAAACTTTTGACACCTTCAAATTATTGTACTAGTCAATCCTTTTCTAATCATGTACTCAAAATAAATCTTTCGAAATGAAACTGTAGAAACTCATATTACAATCACAAAATAACTGTAAGAAAACCCTATTTATTAGTAATTGAAAAAAAAAGGAAAACCTTAGCTAGCTACAATCAAGGAACACACCCTAACTATTAATTAATCTATATAACATGAGAATCAACCAATTTAATGTAAACACTATCTTGTCAACTACATAACACAAGCATGAAAACATTAAACAATCCAAGCTCTTCCAATGTTAAACAAGAGTCTCGACTCAAAATAAAACCTTTATTCAAGTTCCTGTGCTAAATACTTTTTTCCTCTCAACTCTATGTACAAGCAAGGGAAACTCATGATCCAATATATGTAAAAATTCATTGATTCACACAATAAAATAGATAAAGTAATTAAAAAGAGTCTCACACTTATAATCCCATGTTTCCAAACACAAATACGAAGCAATCTGAATCAAAGTGGTGAGTAAATGTGGACAAAACAAAGTTTAAGGAAATGACAAACGCAAATTTGTTAAGTTAAATAACCCACACATTTGATATACCAAAATTGTAATAAGATACACACTAATCCTAGATCTACAAGCCCCATAATAAATATACAAACAAAGGGGTCTTAAGCTAGTCTTATGGGCCCTACCAGTGCAGCACACACCCTTATTCAGAATTAAAGCTATAGAGCTGAAACCATATCATCAAGATAAATAAAAACAAAAAAATACTATAATAACATCCTCTCCCCTCCACAGGCCATCGCTAAGCTTTTTATGAAGGATACTAGATGAATTTCGGTTCTAATAACCCAATTTTTCAATTCTAGAAGTTTCTGCATTTTTAACAAATTGGCCTCAAAGAACCCCTCATAAATCTCAAACCATGAAAAAATTTGGAAAATTTTTTCAAATAAGTTCTTTTTTTTCCATATTTTCAACAAAACCAATGTTTTAGAATTCCAAGATTCTTATTCGTTTGCACACAAATCAAGGACAAAGGTGGTTGTTTGAAAATTATGCGAATTTAGGCTTTGAATTATTAATTATTTTCTAAAAATTGATTTGTATGATCCAGGTGCATTATAATTCATTTGGAGGTTTTAAATGTCATTGTGGGCAAAAATTATCATCATTTCTCCTTGAAAGTGTGCCAAAATGTTGAACCCTGAAATTAGTGCAGGAGTCGTCTTGCTGGTGGAAGAACCAAACCAAATAGTAAATCACCATCAGTGAAGGGAAGTGCATTTTACCTTGACCAAATCTTCAAAATTATATTTGAAAAGTGTAATCGATGGCCCATGTGGTACATTTTGACAGTAAAAGTAACTTATGTGTCCATTCCTCTAGTGTAGGATCTCTTATGCATAACGTAGGAACTGAACAATCTGCATTAACAACATTTTAATAAACATTAGTTCTAAGAAATGCATATAACAAAGATATTCTTAGATAAAATAAAATAAAAGTGCAAATCTTCTCTATTGCATCAAAAGAATGTAGAACTGCAAGATAGAAATTCATAAGCTCGTAAAACAGGTAAATAAGAAGGGAAGCATATGGGTAAAAAGATTCATTAAATGCAACAATTTTGGGGCTTGACATGGATATTTCGCTTGGAAATTTATGACAACAAATATAATAAAATTAAATCTTAAATCTAATACCATACACTATTATAGTTGTATTTCCTTTTAGATTTATAGATCTGTAAATTATTGTCAATATTGCATTCATGTGAATTAAAAATAATGCAGAAAATAGAGAACAACAAAGTAAAAGATCCCACACACATTTGACAAAAGATATGATGTAGGAAGCCATTTCTGGAAAAGAAATGAAACTAGAAGGTGAGAATGCTCCTCTCTCTTTCTCTGAAAGGAAATATGACTGCAAATACAAAAAATAATGGCTTTTGGCCCCTAGGCTGCTAAATTGCACCAATCATTTGTGTTTTCTCTACCTGATATCCCTCTTGGCCATATTTTGTTAGCTATGTAACAAATGCACTTGAAATAATGAAACTACTTTAACTCCTAGTGGCCCCATTATAACATAGCGAGACAACCTACCAGTGGTTATGTTTGACTACCTCAACACTTCTTTAGAGTCACAATATACTACAATAATCTTCATCATAATCACATGGATAACCCATTTTTAATGAATAACGGGGTTTTGCATAGCATCCACTCAAATTATGATGGTGAAAATGGGAAGGTCAACTTTTGAGGGGCATAACTTTCACATACGGACTTTGATTGATGTGATTCTTGAACCATCGGAATGGTCTCTATGTATAGAAAAGGAAATAAGGTGATATATTATAGAGACAAATGTGTGCCCCTAGAAATCGTACTTTGATTCCTCAAAATGCTCCTTGAAGGGTTTAGACCCTATTTTTCCAAACTGGGACACATCAGTAAAAATGGTCATAAGAGGTAATTCGTCCACTTTTTCCAGTCTAAAAACATCAAGAGGGATGAAAAACAATACAATGATTCAATATGGACCACACCTCCCCATTTTCGGAGGCTTTTCGTCCCCAAAATCATCTACAAAATGAGGTGAGGAAAATTTCCCCCCACCTTCTCTTGGATGTACCATTTAGAATTTCCAGTATGTTGTCCTTTCAGCCCAATTTATAAAAGGTCATTTTCCCCTATCTTATAATTCTAGACCTCTTTTGAAAAATTATTCTTTTTTAAACTTTGCTTGAGGATTTGCTACCAAATCCTTTAAGGAAGGTAGGACCCATTCCTTTTCCTGATCCAACATCGAAGGCTTAGAGGGCTTTAGATTATCTATATCCACAACTAAATTAATGTGCATATATGGTGGTAAATTGGATTTATAGACATTATGATTGATCTTTTCTAGTACCTCGAAGGGACAATACCTCAGAGCCTTTATTTTCTTACCAAACCCCTGTAGACTCCCCTTGTTCAATTGTAGTCATACTATGTCTAACACATTGAAAACTTTCTATATTCTATGTTAATGATGCCTAGCCTTATATTTCTTTTGTGACTCTTGCAGTGTCTATTATACCTTTATATAGATTTCCCTCATCTTCTTTATAAATGTTTCATCCATAAAAGCATCTCTTGTAAGATATTTCCTCGCTCATCCTTGCTTCCCATATGTAACACCTAAAGGTGAAGGAAAGAAATATCTAAAATAGGTTTCAAACGGGGAATTTCTTGTAGAAGTTTGTATTTCCTTACTGTAATAATGTTGTATATATACAATATGTTCATCCTAGGCCTTTAGACACTTCTAGTTGTATCCACTCAAAAGCTACACCAAAGTCTTGTTGACAAGTTTTTTTTTTCTCATCTTTCTGTGGATGGAACATTTTAGATCTCTTCAACTTTGTGTCCATCTTCTCCCCAAATGTCCTCTAAATTGCAATAACAAATGTAGTTTCCCTATTTGAAATTATGCTCCTTGGTATCCCAAAGTGCAATAAAACCTATCCAAAGAAAATTTTTGTTTCTTCTTATGCATTGATGGTCTTCTTATAGAGCATAAGAACAAAAATCTTGTTGAACCTGTGCATTTCCATGAACAAGTATTCATGTCCCTTCTTGTTTGTTGATAAAACTCCCATAAAATCCATCGAAACGATTTCCCAAGGATAAATGGCTAGAGGTAAGGGATGATATAGACCCTATTTCCTATTTCCAAGCTTTATTTTATAACAAATCATGCATCCTCTTATGAACCTAGCTACCTTTTCTTGCATTTAGGGCCAATACACATACATCTACAAGTTGGCCATGGTATTCCCTACACAAAAGTTTATTGCAACCTTGGAGGTATGAACATCTCTAATTAGCTATAATCTCTCATCTTGAAGAACATATATATTATTAAACCTGTAGAGTAACCCATCCTATATATTTTTATCAATGGTGTTGTCTCCATCATGCAGATGACTCTGAATCTTCAACTGCTAAAACACATTGAAGTCCTCATCATCTAAATAGTCCTCTATGTGCATAATGGGTGGATGGATCCATGTGCATAAGAGTCCAAAAAGCTGTGATATTTGATGTGGGTGACCTTGAAAGTATGTCATCCTACTTTTTTGCGTTTCCCTTCTTGTACTTAATAACTAAATGAAATCGTTATATAAACCCCATCAATTTTTAATGTCTGGTATGGTGTATCTTACCATGGGCCTATAGGCACTGTAACAACTGGTGATTTGTGTTTATTATTGTCTCATTTCCCATTAGATAATGCTTCCACTTCTTCACAACTTGTACTAGGGCATAGATCTACTTGTTCTGGGTAGGGTAGTTAAAAACAACCCCATGAAATACTTTAAAATGGTATTTTACAAGCCTTCCTCCCTACATAAAGACTATTCCCATAACATACCTACTCACATCTATCTCCACTTTAAAGATTTATTACAAGTTTAGTAATTTTAAAACAAACACTTGAATGATCTTCTTCTATACCTCCTCAAAAGCCCTCTACTGACTATTTCCTCACTAGAAACTCTTACTACTTGCTGTAATGGCATGGAGTGGTGTTGGTACCATTGAAAATGAGTCTGTCAAATTTATGATGTACTATGTTACCCTAATGAAACTCCTGTCCTCATAAACATTAGTAGGGACCAACCATTTCATGATAGTCTCCATCTTGGCAGGATTTATCTTTAGGTCTAGTCCACCTATCACATACCCTAGATTCACCAAAGAGTAATGTGAAAAGTCACAATTCTTGAGATTTTCTAGCAGTTGGTGCTTCTTTGTGTCTCAAACACCTATGTGAAATGTGAGATGTGATCCTCCCAGGTAGCCTTGCATACTAGTATGTCATCCAAATGAACAATAATAAATGAATCTATAAAAGGGCACAATACATAATTCATCAATCCCATAAAATAGTTAGTACATTTCATAGGATAAATGCGATGAAAACCACTTCTACAAACGATTTCTACTTTTGAATGAAATATTTCAGGTATCTTCTTCTTTGACTCAAACTAGGTGATACCAAGAATTGAAGTCCAACTTGGTGAAGTATTTTTCTTATTGTAACTAATCCAATAGATCACTTGTCCTAGGCAGGGGATACCTATTATTGAGAATAATTTTGTTTAATTTCATGTACTATATACAGATCCACCAAGTCCCATCATTCTTTTTCATAATGATGATGGGTGACCCTCATGATGATGTAGTCAATCGAATCACACCTTATTCCAATACTTGATGCAATTGTTTCTCTGCTCAATTGCTTTTATAACATACCCCCAGTAGAACCCAATGTTTGGAAATGGGGAGTTTGAAAATAGTTGGATCTTCTACTCTAAGTCCCAATTAGACCTCAAAGCATTTTGGAGTAGGAGCCCCATTTGGATATTAGGTTTGGTTTCCAAACATATATAAGAGATAATACACATAACTTTGGGGTAGATTGTATGTAAGTTTGATGAGATGTCTACTTTTAAGTGTAGAGGGAGCTTCCATAAAAGGGGGATAAAATATGGGTCTCTAATAGAAAACTAGTATTGTTATCCTAAGAGAGGCATGTGAGAGTAATAGAAAAGAATAATAAACTAACTTGAAAAATAGTTCACAAGATAACAACAATCATGAAACATATAACAACACCCATTCAACTGTTGGGTTGTGTTATATTATTTCCATGAATACCAGCTACCTATGGTTTTGTGCATGGATTTTGCACATGGTTTTGTGTGTGATGGTTTTCAGTCCATGGTATTTTATAGATCTAGTCAATGGAACTATGGTTATGTTCTAATATAGGGTTGATGGATTGGGGTCTATGGATGCTTTAGCATGTATATATATATATATATATATATATATTGTAAAATTGAAAGGAACATAATGAAAAATCAATCTAGTAGTCCCGATTTTGGGATCTAGGGGAAAATCTTTGTGTATATATGTTTTATGTGTTATGCTCTTTCCACTATTTACTTTCTATTTTTTAGAATTCATATGGAGGTAATTTATGTATGGGGTTAAAATGCGCCTTTGGTTTCAGATTTGTGTTGGCTTCAAGGGGTTGCCTTTGCTGCTGAGGGGGTTTTCTCGGGCCTGTGGTAGACCTTGTTCAATGGGAGATCTGTGGGATTGATTCTTGTGGTGAAAGAAAGTGGTGAGTAGTGGAAAGATAGAGATCGAGAAATTTAATGGTTAGAGTTTTGAGTTGTGAAAACACAAGATGGAGAATCTGCTAGTGGATAAAGATTAGTGGATCGTGGTATATCCAGGTACAAAACCAACGACATTGTTCAATAAAGAATGGAAGAAGTTGGATCAGAAGGAAAAAACCACAATACGATTGTGTGTCTCATATTCAGTATTGTTGAATGTATCAGCGGAAGCTACGACGAAGGATTTGTGGGATAGGTTAGGGACATCTTACCAATCTAAGTCTCTAGTCAATAAGATGTTCATGTGGAAAAAGTTATATAACTTGAGGATGAAAGATGGAGATTTAGTGACAAAGCATCTCAACACATTTAATACTATGGTAAGCGAGTTATTATCAATTGATATTAAAATTTTAAATTAAGTGCATCAATTACAGTCTGGTTGTTACAATAGGTAGCAACGCAACTACCTTGCAGCTTGATGAAATAGTCTCAACCTTGCTGACAGAGGAGATGAGGCGGAAAAATATGGAGAGCTAGAATGGTGGTTCCTTATCTGTATGAGGGCAGTCCCCAAAGAGAAAAAAAATAAGTCCTTTAGTGGGAGATCTAAATCTAGCGGGAGATCTAAATGTCCAGGAAAGCCTGTAAAGGTGTGCTAGAAATGCAAAAAGGAAGGGCACTGCAAAAGGGATTGTAAATCTAAACCTCCTTGGAAAGGAAAGGGATCTCATGATGCTCCTTCTGCAAAGGCAAAAACCACCTGAGATTAAGGTGTGGATGTGTACTTGTGTTCTTCTTCAAGTACACATGTGGATTATGAGGCATGGTTGATTGACTCAGGTTCATCATTTCACTTCACTCCCCATAGAGAGTGGTTCTGCGAGTATAAAAAATATGATCGTGGTAATGTATTCTTAGGGGATGATAGGAAGACTAGAATCATTGGTCATGGAAAAGTAAAGTTGAAGTTGTAAGGTGGAAGGATTAGAACACTTCCAGTTGTTTTGGATATTCATGAATTAGCTAGAAATTTGATTTCTGTAAGAAAACTGGATGATGGAGGTGTAAAAATAGTGTTTGAGAAATATACCTCTAAGATGGTTTGGGGAGCACTGGTATTGATTCAAGGAGTTCGGATTGGAACTCTGTAAAATTTGCAAGGTAACACTATTATTGATGGGTGCAACAATTTCGTGGTTCCTGAAAGTGGAGTAGAAAATCTAGTGCTCTCTGGAGAAAAGACCATGTTATGGCATCAAAGGCTTGGAAATATTGGAGATAAGGGCCTTCGAATACTTCATGTAAAGGTATTGTAGAAGGTATTACTAATATCTCTCTGGATTTTTATTTTTGTGTAAATTGTGTATATGGGAAGCAGAATCGGGTGAGTTTCCTCTTTGGTGGTAAGAGGGTGAAACAGATATTAGAGCTTGTGCACAATGATGTGTTTGGACCTGTGTCGGTTCCATCACTGGGTAAGTCTATGTACTATGTATCATTTATAGATGACTTCTCAAGGAATACATGTATATATTTCCTCAAGAATAAATCTAACGTCTTTAACAGGTTTAAATAATTTAAGGCTCTAGTGGAGAAGCAGACAGAGAAGAAGATAAAGATGCCAAGGACAGATCACGGTGGAGAGTTTTGCAAGAAGGAATTTGAAGAGTTATGTAAGAAGTGTGGTATAGAATGGAAGAAGACTACTCCATACACACCTAAGAAAAATGAATTTACAGAAATAATGAACAATACATTGATGGAAAGGGAAAGAAGCATGCTTAGTGGTGCCAATTAGGAGAGGAATTCTGGGTAGAGGTGATGGAGACTGCATGTTACTCGGCCAGCTGATCACCTTCATCAGTGTTGGAGGATAAGACTCCTTAAGAGTTATGGACTGATAAGAAACATTATCTTTCACATCTAAAGGTATTTGGATGTGACGCATATGTACATGTTCCAAAGGAGAAAAGAACAAAGTTGGATAGTAAATCTCGAAAGTGCATCTTTATTCGGTATAAGGATGGTTTAAAATGTTAAAAGCTTTGGAACCTAGTAACAAGGAAGGTTGTGTGCAATCGAGATGTGGTGCTTAGAGAGGTGAAAGAAGTCATTAAACATGAAGTCCTACCAAAGGAACCTGAGAAGATAGAGTTTGAGATAAGTGAGGAAGAATTAAAATCTACAGCAGAAGAGGAATCAGAATATGAAGAGCCACAAACTCTCGTTGTGAGAAGATTAGTTCAAGAAAGAAGGTAGCCAGAAAGGCATAGTCCATCTAATTTCTATTCAAATTTTTAATTATCTATTACTGATGATGATCCCATAACTATGAAGGAAGAAGTAGATTCAGAGGATGGCAAACTTTGGAAAGAGGCCATGGTTGACAAAATGTTATCTTTGCACAAAAATGAGGCTTCAGATCTGGTGGAATTGTTGGCTGGAAGGAAACCCATTGGCAAAAAATGGGTGTTCAATAAGAAGATGAATGGAGAAATAAAATTCTCGATTGGTAGCAAAAGGTTATTCCTAGGTGCTAAGAATTGATTTTGGTGATATTTTTTCTCCTCTTGCCAAGGTAGCTTCTATTAGATTACTTTTTTCTGTTGTTGTTTCTTTTGATTTTGAGGTAATATATGGATATGAAGATAATATTTCTTCACAGGGATTTGAAAGAAGAGATCTACATGAAGCAACCTAAAGGCTTTTCGATGAAGGTATGCAAGTTAAAAATGTCTCTATATGGATTAAAACAGTCACCAAGGATGTGGTATCAGAAATTTGATACATCTATATAGGGACTTGGCTTCACCAGAAGCGAAGTAGATCACCGCGTATAATTTAAATTAGTTGGTGACCATGTTATTTATCTAGTCTTGTATGTGGGTGATATGTTGCTACTTGGAAATGACAAAAAAATGATCTAGGATTTGAAGACCCAATTGTCCTCCAAATTCAACATGAAAGATCTTGGTGCTGCAGTCTATATTTTGGGCATGGAAATTAAATGAGATCAGGAAAAGAGGAAGCTATGGTTAAACCAGAGGAAGTATGTCGAGACAATACTGTAGAGGTTTAATATGCAGGATAGTAAACCAGTGACAGTTCCTATTCCTGTAGGTGTAAAGTTATCTTCTTAATAGTGTCCCAAGACAAAAGAAGAGGAAGAGGATAGGTCTCCTTTTCCATACATAAGCACATTTGGTAGCCTGATTTATGTGATGGTTTGTACTAGACTGGACATTGCATATGCAGTGGGAGTACTGAGGAGGTTTATGTCAAAACCAGGGAAGGATCATTGGATAGAAGTGAGGTCGGTTTTCATGCATTTGTGTGGCACTAGTGATTATGGTTTGTCCTACCAAGCAAGACAAGGATTGTATAGAATTTTAGACATCCATGGCTTTGTTGATGTAGACTGGGACAGAGATCTCGATTGGAGAAGATATACAAGTGGGTATGTGTTTAACCTATTTGGAGATGTAGTTAGTTGGATGAGTAAGACACAATTTGTAGTGTCATTGTCAACTATAGAGGCATAATACATGATAGCCACTCATGTAAGAAAGGAAGTAATTTGGTTGCAAATATTGTGTTGAATTATGGGTATAGTACAATGAGGCATAAGGATAGACTGTGATAGCCAAAGTGAAGCTTTCTTGGTAAAGAATGTTGTTTATCATTCAAAGACAAAGCACATTGATGTTCAGTATCAATTTGTGATGGATATGGTAGAAGACAAAAAGGTTTTGCTAGTAAAGGTGGACAATTTGAAGGATACTGCAAATGCATTGACAAAGTATGTGAGCGCTGACAAGTTCTCTTGGTGTAGAGAAAAGATGGGCATTGTAGGGTCGGTAATGACTAAGCTCTCCTTTGGCGCCCTGTGGAAAGAAATCAACAAGTGAGAGAATATTGGGTTGTGTTATATTCTTTCCATGACTAGCCCTGGTTAGAGGGGGGCAGAGCCCCCACTTCGTTGCACTAGGCACAATAGGTTGTTCACAGGGGGATTTGAGGTGGGTGATAGCCCCCTTCTACGGGGTTCAAGGAAGCACCCTGGAAAATTTTTTTGGACCCTATATTAGGTGGGCTAGCCTACCTATGGTTTTTTGCATGGATTTTGCACATGGTTTTTGGTGTGATGGTTTTCGGTTGATGGTATTTTGTATATCCGGACAAGGGAACTATGGTTATGCTCTAATCTAGGGTTAATGGATTGGGGTTTTTGGATGCTTCAGCATGTATATATATGTATTTTAACATTGAAAGGATCATATGAAAAATCAATCTAGTAGTCTCAATTTTGGGACCCAAGGGAAAATCTATGTCTATATTTGTTTTATGTGTTATGCTCTTGCCATTGTTTGTTTTCTATTTTTTAGAATTCACATGCAAGTAACTTTTGTATGGGGTTAGAACCTACATCAACAAGATTATATATAAATTTAATGTAATAATTCATTTTCTTTAGTATGCATACGATAAACATATACCCCAAACATTTAAAGAATAATATTACAACATTCACTATACATGCATGAATGAGTGTTGGCTCCAAGAGATTCTGAAAGTTAATGAATGGTCTAAGTGTAATGTTACATTGATGAAACACTATCCCCAATAGTGGAAACATAAATCTTCCACTTTCATCTCCAAATATTGATCTTCTCTCCTATCACAACTAGAGAATCCATGAAAAAATCTCCAAATTCCAAACCCTTTGCTAGAGTTATGTAGGATTGTATATAACAAATGAAATTGACCTTTGAGCTTCCTCATGACTCTTTGACTTACACAACATGTGGACTTCTATGTGACTCATCATATTTCACATCTCTCTTAGAATTATTTTACATTGAATTTAATATTCATAGAAGACATATTACATTAAAAAATGATCTCTATATAGGACAAAATTGCAATAAGAAATGACTCCCCATATAGGAGGAGAATACAAATCAATAGCTTGATAGTGGAGCTCATTAGTAATGTTGGAGTTCCAGGCTTTAAACTCAATTGTAATAACTTTTTACTCTTACTAGTAGATCTACATTGTACCACAACTTTACCTCCAAGGCATTTGAAAGTATATATTTTGAGTTTTATTGTATACTACTCCACAACATGAATAACCTTGTATCAAATTTGGCTAGTCCAATTACATACAATAGAATAATACTTTTCATCACCTCGAAGATTTTTTGATTTTTTGCTTTTCGGATTAATTCAATAAACTCTTTCGAATCCTGAATAATGAGATATTTAACCCTTATTTATCCAAGTGGTCTAGCGAAAGGTCTTTTATGGTTTTGTGCCAAGTAATTGAAACTACTGTGAAATCAAACATACATGTCTATAGTATTGGTCACCTGTTCACCAAGATACCCATAGTTTTGAGTATGTAGCCTCAAATATGCTCTATCCATATTGGCTACTAATTTTTCCTTCTTGACCAACCATTCAGGAATATTCAAATATATGATGCCCCAATCCTCCATCAAATCCATAGCTATGCCTGCAACCTTCAGAACCTTAAAGGTTTCCTGATATTTTTTCTGGATATCAACCAAGGGAACCATAACCTCATGTAAGAAGATAATCTCATTGTATATCTACTTCATAGTGTCTTCCATTAGCTTTACTTCTTCAATTATGGCAGATCATAGATCCACCATGCTGATACTGGTAGAAGTCAACCTTTGATTTTATCCAACAAGATGATCAACTTGATGTTTTATGGAAGTTAACTCCTTTCATGGTTATTCATTCTAACTCAAAAGATACTTTTTCTATCCTATTTTGTTTTTGCAAAACCCACATTTGCTGTCATGATTGCTCGAGGATTCTTCTTGGTGTTTGATGATATGACCCTTTATTTGTCTATGGAAACAAGAAGAACAATGTCAACAGGGTAGTATCTTTACCTCTCTCATATAATCCTCTTCTTTAGTTAGTTAAAGGTAAAGTTGGATATATCCATAACCAGATTGTTAGGTGGAGGAACAATTCTGATCTTGTTGAATGGGAGATGGCAACTTGCGAGAGGAGGTCCTAACTGAATATTTCTTGTCAACAATTGGCTCAATGTCTTCTTTCTCTTCTAGCTCCACTTCTATATCATGTGCCATCATTTCCTCCTCCATTTCCTATGTAGCTTCTTCTTCCTATTTATTCCTAATTTTCCTCTTCCTATAACTATTTTTGTTGTTCTTCTTCCTCTATTTTTTTTCTTTTTGAAGATTTCCTCTTGTTGTTTCTTAAGTAGCTCCTCTAAGTTTCTCTTATTCATCTCTTCTTTCTTCTTTAGCAAGTTATCTTACTCCTACTTGTCTTGTTCCTCCCCTTGTTCATGTTCCTCCTCTTGTTCGTGCTCCTCCTTCCTTTTGTGCTCTTCCTCTTGTTGCTTATCCTCTATTAACCTTTTCTTATCCCCCTCCATTTGCTTATTATTTTTTTCCACCTCTATCTCACCTTTGCAAAGTGTATTAAGCTTGAAATTTTTGCTACCCTATGCTACTGGATCCTTCTTTGGCCTCTTCTTTGGTAATACAATGTCATCTTAGGAATTCACTTCCTGCTAGATCTCCTCCGTATATGTATCGAGTACTTGTGAAACATGGTAGGGCCCTACCTCATATCCTATATGGTTCTTCACTAATGCATTTTACTAGATTCTTGATCTTCTCATCTTTGGCAACATTCATAGGTACATATGGCTAGGTGTACTATATCATCTCACAATGGTTTTTGCAAAACTTTCTAGAATTGTATCTATGAAAACTCATTACTCCAAACTGAAGGTGCCTAAGTTCTTCAATCTCATATTTAGCCATCTTAAGGCTCTTAAGCTCATATGATCCAATCTATAAAGGAAATATGGGCCAAGGATACTTCTTATTCCATTTGAGTTGTGTAGAGAATCTATTGTTCAATTGATACACAACCTCCTACATGACCACCTTATTGGTCACATATCACAACATGAGATGAGGGGTAGTATGACACCTGAAAAATCTGATGTATGTGCCTTGTGGTGAAGAAAACCAATTAAAAATCTCATAAAGGGCCTCGTTCATCTAATTTTTCATGTAGGGAGGTTCTTTATCAAAAATTGTTTGATACAAAATTGCAAATAAATGATCAACCAATCTCATATATACTCCTTTGAATCTAATTTTTGACAACAATCTGCAACGAAAATAGATAGACAACTTCTTTTGAGGGGTCCAATGCCATTGCATCGTTGTGAAATCATAATGAGCATAGATTCCATCTAGGAAATAAGCAGACATATGGACTTCTGGTGCTTATTTGGCTTGTAAAGTTGTATTTTCCTATTGTATATTGATTTGAAGTTCATGAGAGAGGATGTCAACCCAGTTAAATATCTTGCCTCTGGAAACAATCATGTTAAGAAAATAAACCCATCTCTCTTAAAAATATTTTTTGTTCTTATGCCCATGCAATCCACAAGATATTTCGATAAGACACTAATAGACTTTTCTGAAGTATTTAGTTCTATAAACCACACTTGGTTTTTGATGAAAATTTGCGGGATCTTGCCAACATGACTTCCGAATCTCAGTAGTATTCAGGTTAGCCCAAGTTGCATAAAATTGTGTATTCAAATACCACCAGGGGGTTGTCATCCTATAATAGGAATGTAAATCATGCGGATGGTAAGTGGAAATCTTCTTTCTGCTTTCACGCTTAAGAACCATATTCTCACTATCCATATGTAGCAATATCGATTCAATATCGTTTACACAAGGTAGCACTAGAAATCTACATTATAATCTCTCTATTCATAACCTCTTAATGTTTTTGTATACTTCCTTATCCTCTATATTCCTAGGGAACTCCTTTTCCATGAAAGCATATTTTATATCCTTCTATGAGAATTCAATGGATTTATCAATGAAGTATTTTATGTCTAACAAGATGGGAATAGTTGTCTTGCGACATTCCATTTCCTCCTAAATATTACTTTCTAAAGCTTCGTTTAATGTAGCCTATCAAGTAGTGGGAGGCATTGTCTCTATAGAAGCTGAAATAATAAAGTATTCTTATCTATATCACCTTCAAGTGGAATATCACTCATGGAAAAAAAATAATAGTTGTTTGAAATATTCTAGCTGTTTCATGCAAAACCATGCAAAAGACAATGACTAACAAGGATTGGGTACATTGGGAGAAAAAACTTGTAAAGATGAGTCAAGGTGGCTTCATTAACCACTCGAAGTGTTCACTACACCAAGACAAGGAAGAGAGGGCTATGCTCAAAGAGAGAGATAACAATTCTAAGTGATGATCAGTAACAATTCAGTAACACAATAAAAGCAAAAGAAAACAAATTGCAAGTGTTTATAAATCATGTTGCAATGATGATTAGAAGGTGAAAGGTCATGGGATGCGATGATTTAATAGAAACACAACTTGTGATAGAAATACGACACTTGTAGGAGAAATAATGCAAAAAGTAGATCGAAACACCACTAAAAGCGTTAAAATAAAACAAAAGTGACACTTTACAAAAATTACCAAGAATCGACCCATTTGTGACGAAGCGTGAAAAAACTTCTTACGATGAGAGAATTTCAATTAGCTCAAAGTGAAGAGCGATTGTGAGGATGAATAATGAGCTAGGATCCTTATAAATAAAATCCATATGCATGTTAATATTAAAGTTTCAATGCATACCTGTGACTTGTCGCTTGATCACTAAGATAGGTGAGTGAAGTGGTAGAGGATTCCTATTTTTAGTTGTGTGCCCTGCATGGAATTAAGGAAGTGTGCACCTGTGTGAGATGAGAAGTGCGCACCTATTGATGATAAGCATTACATAGTTTCTAAGGAAAAGGATTCTATAGTTATTGTTGACATGGAGTACGCACCCACTATGGACAAGAAGTGTGCTCAACTATGAGAAGGAAGTGTGCCCTGTCTCAAGAGTGCGCAATTTTCTCTGACAGTGCATGTGTAACCACCAACTTTGTAAAGTGCATTCCCAATAGGGAAGAAATGTGTGATTTATTTATTTGTGTGTTGTGCAAACTAATTTATGAGGTTTGGCTAACTCAAATAAATCTACTGCTTTTTTAATCTTTAGAAAGCTTACATGACAACATTCAAATATAAGAAAGAAACACTTAGGAAACTTTGACCCAGGAGGAAAAGTGACACTTAGAGATGTTAAAAGATCAATCGAAACTTAGGAAAATATGATAAACTGGAAATCTTACATAATATGGCTCAAAGTGACAACTCATGAAAACATAAGTAGGAACCAAACTTGAATGAGGTAGAAAACAATTAGGGTCATTGTCGCAGTGAGAACATGTGGTAACCCTTTACACTCTAATAACACATCCTTATATGCATGTATCAACTCTTCTATTTGTTTCTTATATTCCTTAGTGAACACCTCTAGGCATGCATTGCCTCTTATTCACCTTTCTATAGACAAATTTTTATTCTAAAAGCATAAAATATACTTATTGCTGGAGTTGATCAATTTGTTAGTTTGGTTGGCACTTACCATCATAATTTTCAACTTTCCTTTGTGTGAATTGATCGTGTATGATTTTTCATCCATGATGATAGAATGTTGTTTGGATTTCTTCATGAATATTGCATATCACATGCACATGTAGGGACTTCCAAAACTGAATCCACGTACATAGAGGGGAACGACATCTAGTTCTACTTCATTAATAAAATTAACATTTATGACAAATCTATTTTTACACCATTTTCTTAGCTTCAACTTTGCATTCTTATTTACCCATCCTATTTGATATGAGCTTGGATGATCATCAACTTTTAGTCCCAATTTCTTGGCCAAATTTGTTGCAATGAGATTCGTCTACAGTCCTGAGTCAAATTGAGCATCGATAATACCCCTCAACATCGGGTAAATGTAACCCCCTCCTCCCACATGTACCCAAGCAACTAACCATCTGTGGTAAGCATGTGATGGGAGGCCATTATGATATGATTCGACCTCCTAACTCACATTAAGGAGGCGGAACCAATAGAAACACATTATACAAACATTCAACATCATCAACATGACCCTTAGAAGACAAATAAACCACTCATATAGCACACCACTGGATCCTAATGCTATTTCAGGTATCCTCGGCCATAGTCACTCTCATTCTATGGGGAAGGTAGTGACCAACAACCTAAAGCTACTCTCATAGCTTTCCTACTAGCAACTTTGGACTAGAATTATCAGTGTTGTGCAACGACTCTGAGATTTGAGTCACTTCCTAAGGCCCATAGCCCAGGTTACTGCCCAAAACTGATCCAAATTTTAAATTCAATAAAGTAACATGGAAATGAAATTAATAAGTAAAATTCTTTCTCAATACCTTGACTGGATCCCTACGAACCATGACATGCATTTCATCAAACATATCATTGACATGCAATCTATAGGTGCAAATAACAAAGTTAAGTGTAGGGATCTCATACTTGTCTCAAAATCACTATGAACCATTCTTCCCTCATTCCATTTGTTGCTTTATCATATATTATGTCATAGGCACATTATCCATTCACATACAAGTAAAAACATGATGAGATCCGTACATAGCTGTTGTCATAAAATGTACATAAAACCAACATAATAGGAACTGAAATACAATAAAAATATCAACCATAAAATCCATAATTACTTTAGTATCATTACACACGAAAATCAAGGGAATGGATTTCTCATTCACCAATAAAATGAATGAACAGGAGATGGGACTACCATGTTCCACCCGACTGTAAAATGGCTGAGCCAACTCTCTCTTCAGCCATTCACCCCCATGCCATGTTCCAAGCATGAATGTGGGATCTCATAAAACACATCAACGCAAAACTGATTGAGGGCTTCCACAGGTCATCCACCTCAACCCATCAAACAATGGTTCCACCTCATGGTAAAAATTCATAAAACGATCATCATATCAATCTCTATCAAAGCCTTCCAAGGCTCTAGAACATTTTTCAAACCAAGGCTCTAGGACTAGTAACTCAATCGACAACTTATATAGGGCTCTAGAGCGTTTGTCTAACCAAGGCTCCAAGATTAGTAACTGAACCCACAAAGGGCTCCAAATAAATTTTCCAACCAAGGTTCCAAGACTAGTAACTCAACCCAAGTTGGTACAAAACTCTATAGTGTTTACCCAACCAAGGCTCCAGGACTAGTAACCCAACCCAAGCTAAGGAAACATGAGAACCAACCAAAAACAAGCAATGAAAGTAAACCCAAAATCACTATAGCTATCCAAGAAATGGCAAGGTGATTCAATCCACTATAAATCCAAGCAATATTCCAAGCCAATGACAGATCACAACCAAGAAACCACATGCATATGTCATGCATGAAAAAACTAGTGAAGAAATCATACATGCAACTCAGTTTTTGAAAAAACATATGATGTAGCTGCTAATGTCGAAGCCTTCTTGTGATTTCCTTCTCTTCCTTTGCCTTCTTGGTCCAAAGGTCCAAGTATGCCACACCCTCCAAGAGTGCTCCAAGAAAGCTTTAACTATCCAAGAGTATGAGAGAGAGAATAATGTGAGAGAGATTTGACACTGAACTCGCAAAAAGTTACCAACTAATCCTCAGAAGAATTTTATGAATGAGGCCTCTATTTCTTCATTTTCCATTATTTGCATTCATTTTCCTCTTCACATGCAACCTAATATCTTTCACCTCCCTTTTCCACTCATTTCCATTATTTTCATAAATAAATGTGCCAAAATTCCTTTTAATGCCTTAGACATTTCCTTTGCTAGTTTCCTTATCCACAAACAACCAAATGAACACCCCCTAGGATGTATTAACCAACATTCAGCTTGGAATAGGTGTCCCAGTCATCCATGGTTATCGTTTTTTAACATTTATTACATGGAATTTTCACAAGGGATATTATAGAACCATCCCTCTTGGGGAACTCAGCCCTTGGTGTTCAATCACACATATACCTCAACGACCTGCTGAAAGAAGACATACTTCTTATGGATATTTATAAACCAACTCGATGCGTTATTTACGATGAAATATCTACTTAAGACAAAACATCATGATAAGATACTACGTAGTGGAGCTTTATAACACAACTCATTACAGTATTTACAAATATCATTATGTTAAGTGCCAAGTCATATGATATCATAACATCGTGATAACATAACCACATGATAGCATAATAACATAATGCCCATATCACATACTGGAGCTTTATAACACAACTCGTTATGTTATTTACATCGATACATGGGTGTACATATAACAACATCATCAAAATATATATACCAAAACATATGCCAAATCATATATCAAAACATATATCAAACATATACTAACATCATATCTAGGCATATATATCAAAACATCATATAGCATATATCAACCATCATTAAGCTTATATGGATCACCATAAAACATATACTAAACCAACATAAAAACCAATACTAAACCACCATAAAGTAACTACCAAACACCATAAGCAACAACCAAACCACCGTATCAAAGTTTCTTTGCCTCAATTGGAAAACAAGGAAGGATACATGGCCCACGTCTAATCCACCATCTCCATGTAGCTTCATTAGGCCCATAGTAATTCCATTTCAGTTTAACTTGATCTATTTCTTAGTTCTAGAGGATGAGCACCTTTTTCTACAATAAACACTGAGGCTCCAGCTCGAATTCTCCATCTAGTTCCACTTGCATTAGAGGCTAGTCAATCTGGTCAACATATTTAACATACTTCTTAAGCAACGAGACATGGAAAACATCATGGACTTTCATTGTCCAAGGTTGTGTGAGTCGATACGCTACTCTCCCAATCCTCTCTGTGATACAAAAGGGTCTACAAAACCGTGGTTCTATCTTGGCACATGAGCCAATACACAAGGAGCTATTCTTTAGTTTAATGCACAAGTACACCTATTCTCCAACCTGGAAATCCTTGAATAAATTGTTCCTATCTACATAACTCTTTTTCCTATCCTATTTTTCTTTCAGATACTTCCTTATCAACTACATATCATGTTCTATGTCTTCCAACATATCTGGTCCAATCAATATCCTACTAACTGAATCACTTCAACTGATGGGAGTGTTGCAACTCTACTTATACAATGTCTGCCTACATATTTGGTCTGATCAATATCCTGCTAACCTGATCACTCCAAATGATGGGAGTGTTACAACTCTACCCATATAAAGCCTAAAAAGGACTCATCCTCAATGACTCTTGATAACAATTGTTGTATGAAAACTCATCCAAAGGGAGATACTCCTCCCACTTCCTCTATTGATGCATTACATACATCGTCAACATGTCCTCTAATATCTTGTTCACTCTCTCTCTCTGTCCATCCATTTACAGATGATAATTTGTGCCGAAGGCCAACTCTATGCCCAAACCTACAAACAATGCTTTCCAAAACTTGGAAGTTGACTTCATAACCTTATTTGACACAATCTTCTTGGGGACACCATATAGTCTAACCAAATCTCTTATAAATACATTTTCCACATCACTAGCGGAGAACGCAGACTTCACAGAAACAAAGTGTGCAACCTTTGTTAACGTGTTCACAATGACCATGATAGAATCATGCTCCTTCACTATCTTTGGCAAACCTATGATGAAGTCCATGGAAATGACCTCCCATTTCTACTTTAGAATCACGATCGAATGTAGCAATGCACCTAGATGTTTACAATCTACCTTCACTCAGTGACAATTGAAACATCTTGCCGCAAGCTCTAATGCATACCTCTTCAGATTTGGCCAATAGTAATACCTATTTACTGTTGTGAGTGTCTTCTGATAGCATGCATTGTTGGGTGTGGAGCATGATTATTCAGAGGTCTTTGTTTCAGTCGGATTGTATCCCAGAAAGTTTGTACATGCCTCCACATGAGGGGATATATGGGGGGACTTGTAAATGCCCGCTGGCTGGCGGGTCCAAGGGCCAACAGTCCCCCAGTGGGTGTTTCTAGGGTAGCACCCTCGAAGCTAAAAGTAAATGTAAAATTGCCTTGTAAAAGTATAGTAATTTATAGTCAATCTGGGTCGTTCATTAGGCAGATGATCTGATGGTAGAACCTATGTTTAGTTTAGGGTTTTTTGCCCTAGAAGGCAACCCCTCTCTTTGTATGAGTGTATTGTATTAAGGCTGTGTAATATATGTGTATTCTTCAAGCGAGAAATAGAGAGGATATTACAATGGATCTACTGTAGGTTGTGTCTCTTCATTTTGCTAGATAATAGAAAGGAAGGAATTATTTTTCCAAGTGGATGTAGCCCAAACTAGGTGAACCACTTTTATCTATGACTCTCTGGTTTTATGCGTTTTTTTGTGTTTATATTTATGAAATATTCTATGTGTTCCATTGCTCTATAATATATAATTTTCTAACATGGGTGACCTGAATATGGTTTTTCATGAAGCTTCCTCAAGATCACCTTCTTGAGGTAACTGACATCTGACACATATATAATGTCTCGGAACCTAACCAATCCCTCTACTGTGATACAATAGTCCACACCCTATGTCCCTGCACCTATACTTGTACATGTACCTATACTGCCACATATACCTATACCACTACCTATACTTGTACTTGTTCCATCACCTATACATGTACCTATACTATCACGCGTACCCTGTTGCAACCTGTGCATAATCTCCATATATTTCACATCTTTTTGTCCTACCTGAAAGATCCCATCCTATAAATCTATCCCATAAGACCTCATAGCTTCCAAGTGATTCACCTATACCCACCTACTAAGATCATCTTCCACTCTATTCTCCTTGCCTTTGATGTACCTAATATCGAAGTGAAAATCACTGATCGTGGCCAACCATCTAGCCTGCATGGCATTCAGATTCAGTTGGTCAAACAAATACCTTAATCCGATGTGATCACTCATAAGCACAAACTACTTGCCAAGAAGATAATGTCTCGAAATCTTCAATGCATGTATAATCGCAACCAACTCGAGATCATCCGTGTGATAGTTCTGCTCATGCTCGTTTAGCTTCCAGGACTCATAGCATAACAACAATCCATCCTGTATAAGGACTCCACCAAGCTCTCTCTTGCAAGCATCTATGCATATTACAAACTCTTTATCTGGATCTACAATTTGTAGCATTGGTGCATGTGTTAACAACTACTTAAGATCCTCAAAGCTGGCCTCGTACTCCTCAGTCAATTCAAACTTCTTGCCTTTCCTCTCCAATGATGTGATAGGATAAGAAATCTGTGAGAAGTTCCTAATGAACCTCATATAGTAGCTTTCCATACCCATGAGATATCTCACCTCATCCACACTCTTGGGAGTTACCCACTCCATGATGGCCCTTATCTTCTCTGAATCTACCACAATGCCTTCCTTGGATACAACATGTCCCAATTAGTGTACCTTTGTCTAAAATAGACTACATTTGCTAAGCTTAGCATACAATTGATTCTCTCTCAACAACCTCAACACTGCTACTAAGTTCTCAGCATGATCTTCCTCATTTTTAGAGTATACCAGTGTATCATCAATGAACAAAATAAAAAACTTATCCAAATATGGATGAAACACAATATTCATCAAACACATGAATGTAGTTGGAGCATTCGTTAAGCCAAATGGGACAACAACAAACTCATAATGCCTATACATGGCCTTGAGCACAGTCTTGTATATGTCCTCCTTTATGTGTATTTGATGGTATTTGGATCTCAAGTCAATCTTTGGGAACAATGCTTCTCCCTTCAACTGATCGAGCAAGTCATCAATCCTTGGAAAAGGTGATATGTTCTTAATGGTCACTTTTTTCAACTTACTGTAATCAATGCATAATCTAAGGGTTCCATCATTCTTCCTCACAAATGAGACTGATGTGCCCCAAGGTGATACACTTGGCCTAATGTATCCTTTGCCCAAAATTTCCTTGAGTTACAATTTTAACTCAGCTAACTCAGGTAACCTCATCCTATAAGGTGCTTTTGATACTAGATTTTCACCTGTCACTAACTCAATAGAAAAGTATACCTCCCTATGAGGTGGAAACACTATAATATCCTTAGGAAATACATCCATGAACTGTTATAAAACCGGGTACTTATTCAACACATTAGCATCCTCAACCTCCTTACACTTCTCACTAGAAATATGTACTACAAATAGCTTTCACCCATTCTGATGTCTATACTTTTCTTGCATAGTTGTGACCATCCTAAATGATGTGGCCTTCTTCTTACCTTGTAAGACTCTTGGTTCCCCATTGTCATCAACATAATAGCTTTTTCATAGCAGTCAACCTTGATTCTATGTAGATATAACCAATCCATGCCCAACAACATACTAGATGAATCCAATGGTAAAACATTCAAATGTGTTGCGATAGGCATACCATTTAAGTCAAATGCGCAATATCTTACCTAATGATGAACTTGCTTCTTCGTAATTGTATCTAAGTACACTAACCAAAACACTGCATGTAATTCCTTACTCAAACCACATTTATCCACCAAGTAAGGAGCAACATATCTATAATTATATCCAAGGTCAATCAAATAGAAATAACTTGATCACAGAGCTTACCATCCATCTCAATGATAGATGCCTGGTGCTCAACCTACCTATTGTCCATGACTACATAGATAAGGGGAATATTCTGGCCTACATCTCCAATAGTCTATGCCTCTTATGTGCTATATATCTAAGGTCTACCACTATGATGTTGCAATAATCTCTCCTAAGGTGGTCTTTTCCATGAGTACAACAACACAAGGGCTCCTTACTCTTCTCCTACGGCCAATATCCCTATCCTCTATTTGATGCATTGAACTCCTTAGGTGGTGAAACATTCTCCTTGTTACTTGTACTATGTGGCCTTGCTCACTTTTTATCCCATTTTCCTTTATTCTTTACATCACCTCTCTAGTCTGACTTAGTCTCAGTTCTACTCTTCAATTTTTCAGAGAAATGCTTTATCTTTCGAATGGCCTCCTTTAGTGATCTAGGCTCATTGAATTCAATCTTATTTTGAATGCACTAGGTAATCCACTAATGATTATCTAAATATTAGCCTTATCCTCCTTCAATTAAGGCACATACCTCAATAGTTCCAAGAACTTACTGGTGTGCTCATCATCTATCATGGATCCCATCTTTAGTTCATAGAACTCTTTTTCCCTATCATCGAAGTATCTCTGCAACAAATAATTCTTCTTGAATAACCTCTCAAATTCACTACAAGCCAGATCTTCCTCATCTATATCTTTAACATTCTTCACATCTTCCCACCACATGTCTAGTTTACCTTTAACGCTGAAAGTAGCCACTCTAGCTTTCATGTTCTCTCAGTAGTCATGCAACTTTAAGAATTTCTTCATACGAAGCAACCATTCCTTTGCATATTGTGATCTATTTATCTCTACCTCAACGGTAGGTGGCCTTGCATTCTTAAATTCAATAGGAAAATACCCCCTATCACTCCTCCTGTAAGGATGATAACAATGATGATCATAGTGCTTCTATGAATCAGAACTAGAGTCATACCTCTTCCTATCCCTTCTCCTCTCTGGAGTGTGCAACAATCTACCATATCTAACTATATCATCAATATCTTATCAGTGACCGCCATGTGATCTGCTACTTTATGCCCCATTAGGTTTATCTTCCTACTCATGACTGATCCATAATGGTCGTTGTCATTATAGATCTGACAAGATCTGAAGCATTACTGCATTCACCTCTGCTAACTTTTCCTGAGTCTATATGATTTTGTCATTATTTTCCTTACAACTCCTTATCTCCTCCTTTAAACTTCCCTTTGTAACTTCCAAGTCAGAGGGATTCCCAACACCATACTACTAGCAGATGGTTGACTATAGAAACTAAATTACAATACACCAATGTACCTTAGTATAGCTTAGGGAGGGTACCTTGTCTGCAAGATTGCCAAATTAGTTTGATTCTTGCATAACATAATCATAACAACATATTGATATATGTGAGTAAATGTACTAAATTATAAACATCACTCTAACTAGGATCCAAAGGCCATGTCAACAATGCATGTGATGACCTCATGCATGACAACAACCATTACAACATTGTACACATTGCCTCATGCAACTAGTAGTATGCATAAGAAATGCCAAACCAGTTACAAATATGCATAATCGCATCTAGTTGAACATAATGAACCAATTATTTTAATCAATTTATAAGATTGATGCATGTAATCAAAATATTAAAAATTGTAACCTAAGATACAAGGATGTAAGTAGTTATCATGAAATCAACATGTAAGTGACATATAATCCGTACACAATGAGTCACAAACTTATTTCAAATACATTTCATGAAATCAATAAAAAGTTCTCCATGATAACCATACTGGAACCCTAAACTGACATCAATCAATTACAATAAGTATATAAGTGTAAGATACACAGATGCAATTGACATGCATGTGTAACCAAGACATAGCCCATCCAGTCCGAGGGGGGAACCATGCTCTGATACCACTCTGTAACACCCTCGTCGTCCCATGATTTTACCTCCTAAGTCACTTTAAAGAAGTGGAACTGATGAAAACACACCCTATAGACATCCAACATCATCAATAGAACCCTTAGAAGATAAGTCAGCCACTCAAACAACCTATCCCTAGGTCCTGCTATTGTTTTACATCTCTTGGGCCATAGTCACTCTCATGTTATGGGAAAGGGAGTGACCAAAAACCTAAAGTCACTCTCATGGGCCTACTGACAAGTGACTCTAGACCAGGATTGTCAGTGTTGTGCCAATGACTCTAGGATTTTAGCCACTTTTTCAAGCCCAGAGTCTAGGTCACTAACCAGAAGTGATTCATCTCTTCAATTTGGTAAAGTAACATGTAAATGAAAGTACCAAAGAAAATACTTGTTCAAGACCTTGATTGGATCCTACTAGCCATGATAGGCATTTTGTCAAACATACCATTGACATGTAATCTACAGGTGTAAATAACAAAGTTAAGTGTAGGGATCTCATATTTATCTTAGAATCACTATGAACCATTATTCCCTCATGTCATTTGCTGCATTATCATCTATTAGGTCATATGCACATTATCCATTCACATAAAAGTAAAAACATGTTGAGAGGCATACATAGATGATATCATAAAATGTGCATATAACCATCATAATAGGAATCAAAATAAAATAGAAATATGAACAATCAAATCCATAATTACATCAATACCTTTACAGTTGAAAGTCAAGGGAATGGATTTCTCATTAATGAATGAAATGAACCAATCGAGGATGGGACTACCATGCTCCACCAGACCATAGAATGGTCGATCCAAATATATCAATAGCCATTCACCCCCAAGCCATATTCCAATCACAAATGTGGTATCTCGTAAAATACATCAATCCAAAACTCATCCAGAGCTTCCAAAGGTCATCCAACTCAACCCATCAAATAATGATTCCACCTCATGGTTAGACATCACAAAAACATCACTAGATCAGTCTCTATCAAACCTTTTTAGGGATCCAGAGTGTTTGTCCAACCGATTCTCCAAGACTAGTAAATCAACCCACCAAGGGCTCCAGAGCACTTGTCCAACCAAGGCTCCAAGACTAGTAACTCAACCCAATCTAGTACAAGGCTCCAAAATGTTTGTCCAACCAAGGCTCCAGGACTAGTAACTCAATCCAAGCTAAAGAAACATGAGAACCAACCAAAAACAAGCAATGAAAATAAACCCACAATCACCATGGTTCTCCACAAAATGGCAAGGCTAGGCAATCGACGGTTGAGCCAGGTAATCCTCCATGCCAATGACGGATCACAACCAAGAAACCACATGCATATGCCATGCACAAAAAAATTAGTGAAGAAATCACACATTCAACTCGGTACCTACAAGAAAATATGATGTAGCTACTAATGTTGATGCCTTATTTTTCTTTCCTTCTCTTCCTTTGCCTTCTTTCTCCAAATATCCAAGTATTCCACACCTCCAAAAGTGCTCCAAGAAAACTCTAAGTATCCAAGATTATGAGAGAAAGAATAGTGAGAGAGAGAGATCCAACACTAAATTGGAAAATGTTACCAACTGATCCTCATAAGCCCTTTTATGAATCAGGCCTCTATTTCTTCATTTTCCATTATTCTCCTTTATTTTCTTCTTTGCATGCAACTTGTGACGTTTCACCTCCTTTTAAACCTTAAGTAGAAGAGACTGTAAAACTGAAACTTCATTCAGGATGTTGTAGAGTGAGATAGGGCACTAGCATAACACAGAGTTCTTGAGTTGGGTGGTGAGTGGAACTCTATCTGAAGCCCAAGTGTTCAGAATAAGGGACCTAGACTGTACTTGGTTGGGAAAATGTGGTCTTGGGTGAACCTGTGAAGGTTCCTAATATGAAGTTGTTCTGGATATGAAGCCAGCTTGGGGAGGGTTTTAGTAGAGCGTATTGATACTTACTAGCTGGGAGGAGCATTTTGTGCCCTATAAATTTGGGGCAAACTCAGATTGAGGAACATATACGTTGAAAATGGCTTCTGTTTTGAAATTTTCTCTTTCTAATATTATGCTATCACGATCTGTTACTCGCATGGATGAACAGATGAGTGAAAATTTTATTTTGTTTTGAATGCTCATGTTTCTAAGATTATGTTAATATGATCTATCAACCAAAATGAAATTTTAAGTTTCTTCTTAAGATATGATGATTAATCTAAGATCAGACTAGGTTAGTTTTCAAGTCAAAATAGACATTAGTTTGTTATCTCAACATAGTCCCACTCCCAACCTTTCAAATAAAAATTATATATATACACATGTATGATAGTTCCCAGTAAACAAACTAATGGCTCATGAACCAAAAATTATTAAGTAAAGAGTGATCTAAAGTTATTTCAAATTGGCTATGGGAAAAGGTCAAGTTTTTAATCACTGAGAAAGCCAATCTCTATCCCTACAAAAAAAGAGAAATGAAATGCCATTAATTTGTAATGATAATCGATAACTATCTTACATAACATTACTAAATAAAAGATGAACTAAAACCCTTAGGAATTTAATTGAAAATAGATAGAACTAAAACTTGAGAAGGGTTTTCTAAATGACAATTTATGCATGCAGTAATTATTAAACTATGGAACATAACCAATATAACTAATATTTTCACAAAGAAAAACCGAGAAGAAAATACCATGAGCTTTTGGAATCAAGACTCCTCTATAACGGGGAATTGTCTTGATGCAAGTAAAGTGAATATGGTAATATTAATTGAATTAACCCTGAGGGTAAACATATTCCATCAGAACAAATAAAGAATAGCATCACTATTTACTAAATTAACTGTGCAAGAAAGGAAAAGACTTCTTCGGAAAATGGTATATACAAAGAGCTATATTATAGATTAACTAGGTCGTAGGCTAAAATGCTCCATAACCATTAAGTAGAGTAATAGTAATTTTTTTTAAGCAAAATTCATACCGCAAGCTCTAACTGGGTCTAAAAGTTTTGTTGAGAGTTATGTACAAGGCTGCAAATCCTATGAAGTTATAAATCTATAAAAGATAAACTATTGCAAGAAACCTTGGCTATAGAGTGTAATCCCATAGGTCATAATTTAAAAAGGCTATAGAGTGTAATCCCATAGGTCATAATTTTTTTAAAGAGAACACTGTTTTTTTCTTCAACTACGCACTGATTAGTAACTCATGAGAAATTAGTTAGTGCCAAAACATGGGTCAACCACCAACCTGTAATTTGAAAATGACCTCGTGAGAAAATAAGCCATCCATAATGAGAATAGGAGTTTCACACACTATGAAATAAGAAGGAAATAACGTCTACAGTAGAAAGCACTAGTAGGGTCAGGTAAATGCTACACCCGACAAAAAACAAAATATGAATAAATTTTTTTATTGTTACAGCGATATTACTAGTACCCAGCCTGATCATCCCTGCCTCTTGAAGCCCTGCAAAAATTTCCCAAAGAATTTCATCAGTAAAACCAAAATAATTACTAAGGCTTTATATATATGACTCTTATATGATTAGATTTAAAACCTGGAATCTAAAATGTAGTCTTACCGACACCAAATACTAATGTTGACACCTCCAATTAGATCACCTCCAAACCTTGAACTCCCTAGGAAGGGAAAGCATTGTGAAAGTGTAGTTTGAGGAGGGTTAGTATAGTAATGATGATATAGGAGTAATTAAAACCAATGAATATAATAACCAATGCAACCAATGCAATGAAACCCACGAAGAGAATAACCAACTGCAGAGAACTTTTCCCTAAATGCAAAACTGCAAATGGTTTGAGGTGACACTAAGGGGTGACAGAGGCATTTTTCATGGTAAATTCTCTTTCCATAAAAATTGTTCGATCCCAAGCCAAGATGCTTGCAATTATATTTGTTGACGTGTAGGGTGAGGAAAATACCACCATGTCATAATCCAACTAGTGTACTTTGAGATGGTTCGGAAGATACAGTTACCAAGCCTTTTCATAAATATGAAGTGTAGAGTAGCAAATTAAATGGCCACCGACGATCCTTGAAACCTATTCCATATTGTTTATGAACCATAAGACTAAGGTTATATCATTAAACCATAGGTTGTCATCCTATAATGAATAATTTTATATTACCAAAATTTGGATACCTTGGTTAAAATGAAAAGAATATATACCGATATATACCATAATAGTTGTACTTGACCAAATAACACACTGTGTATTTTGTAGAAAATGTTTCGAGATCAAATTCATGTGGGATTTGAGCCACTTTAAGGGAAAACAGATAAAAAGGAAAAAAAATTATGCTGGTAAGTTGAGATTAGGGAGATGTTACAACTGGTATTAGAGATGAAAGGTTCAACATTGTGGTATTAGAGATGAAACGTTCAACATTGTGCTATGTTCAAAGGGAATATAATAACCAACTGGGTTGTTCTTTATAGTAAAGAAAAATTGGTGCATATAGATAAATAAATTATGTTGTTTTAAATAAAACAATAGAATTAAGAGTGGTGAATTAACCATAAATGAGAGATTAAATGAATTTTTTTGTCATAAAGCGAAAGTAATGAGAAGTGAATATTTTTGTCAATAAGTATATTGAAAAGAGAAATATTTAATTTATATAAGATAAATCAACAAAATACTAATTAAATTGTTGTTGAGGTACCCTTAATTGTAAGAATTAATATATTTGGTGCTTATGAGAACAAACAATTGTTTCGTATATAGCTAATGAATGTGATAATTAAGAAAGTTATATTCCATCCCTATTTTATAATGAGAGGAGTTCATGATTTGGAACGATGAGGAAGCCTATGCGCAAACAAATTAGAAGATTTGTATTAGTAAAGTGACATATCCTATACTATAGATACATTTGTAAAGGAATATGAGGGATGTTGCATGTGAAATCACCCTGAAATGTTGGGATTATTTGTATGATGATTGCTTGATAATAGTTGTGAGACCTCTTATTAATTTTACAAAAGATTACTTCAATAACTAATTTTTAATATTGATGTTCATAAATATTTCGTCAAAAAAGGAAATAGGTATGAAAAGGGGTTAAAGGTACAACCAACATCAAGTAACATTTACTTATAATATCAAATATATTGGGAAATTAATTACTTGATTTTAACCAAGAACCCTATGGAAATAATGAGCAAAGGAAGTTAGTGATGATAAAATAAATTTTTTGAATCTTGGATGGAAGCTGCAATGACATTATGAAACATTCACAACGATAAAAATATTGTATGTTGTTTATATATATATTATATATATACACACACAAGATAAAGTGTATATAGGAATTAGAAAAGATAATAAAAGAAGTGGGTTGAGGACCCTGTATTACATAAAGCAGATATATGGTTTATTGGTATACTCGGGGAAATCAACTGGGCATACTTAAAGTTAACTGTTGTAAATATCGAGTGGAGATACTTAACATTATAATTGCATGATAGTGTATAATTAGGAACCATTTCGAGTTATGTTGAGTGATTGGCAGAAATGATTATACTCCTTTTCTGGTCAATTAAGCATTGGTAAGTGAAATAAGGGATATTGAATGTGTTAATGATATGCATTTAGTGCACAACATGGTACTCATAAGATAACAATAAAATATTACAATTATAAAAAGAAACTATACATCAAAAGTGTAATTCAGATATAAATAGGTCCAATCTAGTAATATTTAGCCAATACATAATGAACCTACTATTGAGAAATCTAGGGGTAGCAAGTGTAGGCAATTTCTCTTCTTTGATAACTCTTTGAAGCATATTTTTACTTGTTTAAATTTTTCTTTAATTTGATTTTATTATTATTATTATATTCATCAAACAACAATAAAACCATAAATAATAATAAGACAAAGGACACAAGATATAGGCAATTAGCCAACACCAACAACTCTCAAATCCAAGAGAAAAACCATGAGAAATATTCTTATAGAACACCTAATTGATGAATTCTGAGACCTAGACCCTTGAGACAGACTTCTAGTGAACGACACCTCCAAGACCAGGTCTAGTTTCTTTCTTGTAGAAGTTTATTATCACAATATCAACCCAAGTCAAACTTTTCCTCTAATCCTTTGGACCTACAATGATGGTCATAACTTCATCCCTTGAAGTTTGTGATTCTTGACCTGTCTTCAACTACTACAATTCTTTCATGTGTGAGTGAATTATAGTTAGATTTATCTCTTATTCCCTTTGTTTGGTGGTCTCCCTTTCTTCATTAATTCTACATTCAGATCATATTATAAAAATCCTAATATTTTACTATAATTTGTGATGTTTGTGTAATTGTGGGAATCACTAATTGCCTTGCATGTGTGGAGGAGAATAACCCAAAAAATAGACCTACAAGTACTTTGATCTTCCTCAATCTATATCTTCTTATCTTTGCTGGAATTAGGCTCTCCTTTTCCTCCTTGACAAAAATATTTCTTGGTCAAATGAATGCCTCCTTGAGTGAGGTTGAGTACTACTTTATATAGGCATATGCCCCATTAATTAGGCTAACTTATAGCTATCTCTAGGCCAATTTGATGTTTAATGATGCCGACCTTATGCTTTATTCTTTAACAAGGTTTTGGATGGTGTTTTGATTCTATTTGACTCAAATAAAATTTATTTTACAATATGTGATAAGCCCAAATTGGTCTTCAATACATAAAAATGACTCATTTGACTTGTAGACCAAATTTGAATCCCTAGAAGCTCCCAGTGGGGGCTTGACCTAAAATAAAATTCCTTGAGCATGAAACCCATGCCTTAAACATAAAAATAATAAATTTCTCTTTCATATTTACATCAATTAAATAAAATGATGATTACATATGTCATTATGAATACCTAGCCTAGTTACACATTTCAAGACTCGCCCTTAACTAGGGAGGCATTCATAATACAAACAAGGTACCTGGACACTCTCAATCTAAACAATTCTCATAAGAAGAGTTAGATTGATAATCCATTTGTTTAGCATCATATCATACAGGATTGTCACATACAAAGGCCTTTACTAACAACTCTATCTCTCCACAAGATCATACCACAATGTTAGCGATACCAATGATTTATAGACACCATGATAATTTTCTCTCAAGGAACATATCCCACCAGGGTGTTCACAAGATATGTCCTTCCATGACTATTTTTATCTTGGATTAGTAGTCCTAATATAATATCGGTCCTCTATGACTACTCTTATCTTGGATTCCCTACTACATCCTCGAACAGTATTAGATTCCATATGTTTACCCAATCCTGCATTCTTTCCTCGCAAGTGAAGATAAGAATGATGTGCCTATTTCTCCCTCTCAAATAGGGAGGATATACACATTCCTATTAAGTAATGTACCCATTCCTATAAAATTAATGTACCCAAGTTCCCTCTCAACTAAGGACTTGTCTAAATTCCCTCTTATCTAGCGAATTTCTTTCCAAGTTCTTTCTTAACCATAAACTTGCTTCCAGGCTCCTTCTACACTAAGTACCTATTTCAAGAATAATATATCTCTTCTTTGATGGATATCAGGGGATCTTCAACTTCTTGTAGAGCTTCTTCATTTAATGTCATGAATTTCATATTCTTCATCTTGTAGAGCATTGTCCATCCATCACATTCCTTCATGAACCATATCAGTCATGTCATCATTCCCTCATCGGAAAGTGGTCTTGTTAGTCCATATCTAACTTTCCTTCATATCATGTATCCTTTAGAATATTCCATATTTCCATATGAGAACTATTCATAGATGACATCCACATCTCTCTTTTAGTAGCCCTATATTAGCCCATCCAAACATATTCAAAAATAAAAAATGAACATTAAATCAAAATTACCTTTTGTGATGGCCCTTCATCATGGCATCTGCTTGTAGAAATATCAACATATTGTATACACATTGACCCATCTCCAAAATATTCAATTTCAAGTGCCTTATTTCTTTATGAATGTCTTCATACCTTCCCCATGGAGATATTATGGCCAATTATTTTAGTTATTGGATGTTGATTTTTCTTTTTTAAGTGACCATAGTTTCATATTCCATGATCTCTTCTTTCTTTCACCACATATTTCTCTACAGGAAATTCTATATATTGTTCCTTTGACCATGTCAACCACCTCATACTCCATCTGAAAAAATATTATGTTGACTTCATCTAGACAATATGTGACCCATACCTTCATGCATTCTTCCAATGAAAGAGGTCCATTTCCTTTGATCATACTCATGAGTTAGAGTATCTATCCTTGTTATCTAAAACTATATTATGACATTACCTATCTTATTAAACATATTCATACATACCTTTTTCCTTCTTTTTCTCATCTATACATCCTTCAACAACTTATTTTTATTGAGAGTACTTTAACCAACTTGACATGTTGCATTAGTGTATCATCATACCATCATTCTTTCAAACAATGAATCACATTCAAGGTGGAATTATTTAGTGAGACACTTGGTTCTCCCAAGAGATGAACCTTCTAGTGGAGATTACGATGGATGATCTTGATTATCCTCATCTGTAGACATTGCTTAATGATGTATGATGAGTTTTATACTAGATGACTTCCTTATACTCATAAGTACTACTTATGCTTTCAATGAGATTTTCAAGAGCTAGTTCCTTCTAATGATGACTACCTTTTATGTCAGGTCTCTTTTAGGCTTATTATGTTGATGGCATAAGCTCTTTCTTCAATTGTTTTTAACAATGATGCCATTTCCTAAACAATGCATCCTGTCATAATGCGTTTCCTCTTGAATGTCATGGTCAAGGCCTTTTTCACCCTCCTCAACATTTTTTTGAGATCAAAACATCCATAATTGTACAAAATCCTTCTTTCATCATGTTTCTTAGAGAAAGGGTTTAGCCCAACAATATTTACTTATTGTACCTGCAATATTTATTGACAATCACCCGAAGCAAAGTATATGATACCAAAAGATGATGCTAATATTTCTTGGGTTTTCAGGTACTCAAGACGTTATCCTTGGGCTTATAAAGCTCAAATGCTAGATCACATTCTATTCCCTTTGTTGGAAATGGAATCCCCCATAAAATGTTTTGGGGCTCAAAGCCCAAGTTTTGGTCAAGTGAATTATAAAGGCTCTACGAATTACGGGCACAAAGCGTGAAGTATAGGATGAGTTATAGGGTTGTCTACCCTAAAGTATTGTAATGTAATGTAAAGCCATGTTGACCTACCCATGGTCCATGGACCATGGGATTGTATAAATAGAACGAGGCTCTAAGTTGTAAAGAGAGAAGAGAAGGAAGAGATAAGAATACGAATGGTTCGAGCATAGAGGAAGAGTCTAAGTGTATTGGGTCATAGTGGTAGGAAGGGGCTCTGCAGGTGAGTGCACAGAGGCCTAGTAGAGTCTGCAACTGAGTGTGTGGACCACTGTAGCTGAGTGTGTAGGGTGGTGTCGAGTCTATAATCTTCATCGAAGAATAATAAAGAGAAGTTGATTATTATTTTTATGTATATACTTGTGCACTACCTTCTTTACATTTATACTATTTTATTTATCGTACACATTGATATGATTGTTGAGCATGCTCTAATAATCATTAGTCTTACACAGAGAAGTTAAGTAACCAGGTAAGAATAGATTGAATAGTAAGAAACTTCGGTATTATACAGCTTGCGCCCCGAGTAGGTCTCCATGGAAGCAACATCACAGGTTGCAAAGGAATAGAAAGTGTGTGTAGCGAAGTGCACACGGGGTCAAACTGCGGATGTCAAGAAGCTCATCAAACATCCCGAGAGTGTAGAAACCTCGTTCTAGCACCCTCCCATACTACTTCGGGTGACACCTCAATCGGCACTATGCGGAATGTTGCTGACAGGTCCAGTAGTACCAGGATTTGCTTGTCTAAATCACCTATGAACTTGGGTCAGAACCACAGAAGCCAACAAATGGTTTCGTTGCCGGGATTGGGATCTACACAAAGGATGTCTGATGTCGTGCCACTATAATCCAACAAAGAAATAAATTGAAGAGTGGTTGGACAAGAAGATTCATGAGTTCGTGATGCAGGAAAGTAGAACTTTGCAAGTATCTAAGGAACAATTGTTGTTGTGCTACCTGTATCAGAAATTCAAAAAATTTTCTTTGCATCCTTTCCTTCTGAGCTGGATGAGTGTATCACGAAGTTAGCAAACAACCAGGGAAGGTGTAGGCTTGACGAACCAATAGTGTGGGCTCTAGAATTAGTGCGTAGACTAGAAGCATCAGGAGATAGGATCGCATGAGTTGTGGACCGCTAGATCAACCGAATAATAGGAGGATTTATTACTGAGTTTGCAATAAACATGACCGTCAGCTACAGTGAGTCAGAGTGACATTTCCTTAAGGGACCGCGAGGTATGTATATTAAATCTTTCAACACTTGGATTAAGATGCTATTGTGTGAAAATTGGGTTATGCAAATAAATTAATGTTTGGAGCTACGAGAAGTGGGAAGATCAAAAGAAGAAGAGGTATCGAAGACCTAGAAACTAGGCCCTTAATCTCACCCTTGCAGTAGAGCAAAGAAGAGCTAGCGAAAGTTACGAAAGTTTCTCTAAGAAGCGCAATTAGTTTGATAAGGTAGCGAATTCCACATTTACCACCTCTACCCACACCACCACCTGTGTCACCCTCCTCACCTCCATCTCCACCCACCCCACCTCGACCACCAGCATAGTTCAGTATGGTAAGTGTGATCAAACTACTGGTATTCAAAGGAGTGGGGAATGAAGATCCAGACCAATTCTGGTTCGTGGTAAGAGCAGTATGGCAAGCACAAGGCATTGTGGATGACAATATTAACTGGTGAGCATGCTACAGGATCGTGCATTAACATGGTATATCAAAAATTCTAATGATCACCCAAACATAGGAATCTAAGAGATCCAGGTCATGCTGAACAAGAAATTTAGCACAGAAAAATCAGAAACACAATCATTCATCAGGTTTAAGGAGATCAAGATGCTCTTGAGCGAGACCCCCTGGGATGTGGACCAAAGGTCAAAGAGTATGATTCACAAAGCCAATATTATGTTGAGGGATGGACATCATCGCACATGGTTTGCTGCATTCCTTACGACACACATAAGGACAACATTGTCATAGCAAAAACTTTCCACCAAGGCCAAAGCATTGGAGATGACAATGATATTACATGAGACCCCTATACAAGACCCTTGTTTGGGAGTCCAACAAATCCACACACAATTGTAGAATTTGTGTATAGAAATGAAAATTTTGAAATAGGAAAGGAAACCTTGGCTAAAGATGCGTGAGGAGGTATGGTGCATAAAATGCAAAGGCCAAGGGCACGACAAGGACCATTGTCCAGTGTTCATGAACTACTTGGTGAGGGGGGTTGATTCTGTAGAGCTGTAACTAGGGTCTCTCACACCACTAATTATCCCACATTAATAAGTCAATCCGGGAACGATTTTTTATTGCAAGGAGTAACTCAATCCGAGGCTATTTGTCCAAGTAATTCTCGGTAGTATAGTGTTCTAATGATTCGAAAGGAAACAGATGCTAAGTTATAACTAAACTAACTTAAGAGATAGAATCACATAAGGCAATTGATCACTCAAGGGTACGGAAGCAATAACCCATCCCTTTAGAAACTGATGAAGAAAAGAAATCAGAGCATGGACTTATAGGTCTGGGAGCTAAGCAGCGTCTTGTTGAGGCTCACTACAGCCTTAGACCTTGTCTCACACCATAAAAAACAAAGGCAGATAAATAAAACGATGGAAAGTAAAATGGAACATCAATCTGGAAATGGAGCAGCAATAAATGTAACAGCAGTAAAATGGAACAGCAGTAATAAAATGGAACAACAATCCTTAATGAATTATGAGACAGCAATTCTCACCCGTATGTACATGTTTTATACTACTACAGCAATCTGAGAATAATAGGTGATATGACTATGCTTCTGAACGAAGTAATATGGCTTGCAAGTCTCACAAATACTCTTTCACATGAATCTAATATCGATACATTCAGGCTAACCTTCTGTTACAGTGATAATTGAAAGATGCAACTCAAATAGATCCAATTGTACAGTGCAAAGACATAAGGTAAAGAATTAATTCATATATCAATCATAGCATATCACATAAAAGATGTATCCGATTACTTAAATAACAGAAATAAACAAATCACACAAAAATCACCGTATAATAATACAAAAGCAAGTGTCCTTCAGAGCCAGGCCCTGAGCTACCAAGGGTACACTACCTTAAGTTACTCCAGATGCAAAGACGAAATGAACACCAAGTCTTCTATATTGATTTCATCAAAAGTATACAAAGTCAGGTCTCAGCGAGACTCAATGATCGTAATTTGTTCTGAAACTTAGAATCATAAAATAGTCGTCTTTACTCAATGGCATGGTGCCTTTATATAGCAAAATTGATGGAGGTATCTATACAAAAAAAGATAAGTTAAAGCAGCGATCCCTCAGGATCAAAGATCCTGAGGGATTCGCTAATTGTTCAATTCTTTCCTTTTCCTTCTCGCGCTCTCCGACCCGGTATCCCACATTCTTTCCCTAGGCTATTCGGCTCTAATCTTTCTTGATCTCATCCGCATCTGGTGCCCTGCTGGAGGGACAGCAGTTATTTTCCCTTTACTCCTTGCTTTTGATCGACAACCCCCTGTTTCCACGTCTTCCTGCATAGAAAACATCAATTATCAACACTTGAGCTTCCTTCGTCTATTTTCGCATATTTTATCAAAAACCTTTATCTTCTTTGAACTCATGATACAGAAAAAGTTGGAATTGTTATTGAGAAACCACTAGATTGCTTGTCAAAAGCATACCTTCCAAGTGCTCCACACACCCCCTTGCTTACCCTGTTTCATGGCCTCATGAAAACGTTATAGTTGACATGCAAAGTAGTGAGAGAATAGGCTGGAGAAGGGATCTCGCGAGGAGGTCGACAACCATGATGAGCAACTAGGTGGTCAAAGAACTGATCTATTTGATCTGCAGGCATCTCATATAAGGCGTGATATCCGGGTGCAGTGTGCCAAATAATTGGACTGTGAAATCGATACCTCAACCAGGATGGCCCTGCTCGCAGAATTCGTTCCCCATAGAGACTCAATCGGCTTGCAGCTAGCTCAAAATTCTCATATTTGAAGGGTTCCCTGAGCTGGATGTTTGGGTTAGAGGTCTGGTATCGAAATTTTGCAGCATCAATGGCCAGGTCTTTAATAGTCAGGAAATATTCCAGACTATTTCGGATCCAGTCTTTGTGCATGGGACCTAATATCTCAATGACACCTAGGATCCTCATAAGACTCCTATGTTCCCTCCATAGCGTCACTGGGTCTCTAGGTTCAGCTCGTACCCATAAATCTAAGCTGTTCTCTTGTCTCTGGAAGGTGTTGTAAGCTTTGAGCCATTTCAACTGATTAACCCCAAATGAGATAAAGGCTTGAAGTTGTATATCGCCAACAAAAGGGCCAGGATTTAAATCAGTTTCCTGGTCTAGCACAAGATTGTTCAGGTAAAACTCACATAATAGCCTTTGAACTTTAACTCCATAGTGCTTACAACAGTCTATAAAGTCATTAACAGTGTTGATGTGGATGGGTGCTCCTCCCCTAACGACTTTTATTTTTAATCTCAGATATCCTTCAAGCAAAAATAAAGCATAATTTTTAGCAGGGGCCCTACAAGTCAAAACATCAGTATATAAGGAACACATGGTGTCCTTCTGCTTAACAACACTATCTAATTGACGAGTTACCTTAGCAACCTTTTCCTGCTCCTTCTGCCACCCTTCAAAGGCCTGGCTCTCGGGTAGACTGATGTCTCGAAGTTGCTGTTGGTGCTTCGTATTTTTCCTTAGGGACTTTCTGTTCTCGCAACTTCTCAGCTTCTTGCTGAGCTTCCTTCATCATTTTATGCAAAGTTCTAGTTTTTGGGTCCTTTTTCCACAAAGCCGTAGAGGCTGGAAGCTTGACCTGGACCTTTCTATTACGTTGCTTGGAGTTTAGGACATGAATTACACCCGAGGGTGGTGCTTCTGTTTGGACCTCTTTGCTTTCTGTTTCTTTCTTAACTCGAATAAAGGGTTGCTGTGGCCCTTCCGCCATCAGAGCCCCTTGTTGTTCCATTGGTATGTCCATTCGTTCTTCGGGGCCAGATGGAACAGCGGTTTGCCCCTCCCTATTATTTGGAATAGCAAATTGTTCCTCCATGTTATTTGGAACAGCACCATGTTCCTCATTATTATTTGGAACAACAAATTATTCCTCGGCAGTAGGTCTCCTGATGGGGTTTCGACCAGTAAAACGGGTTCTTATCCTTGGGGTTCTTGCTGCCGTGGTCCTCCTTCTTTTCCTTACTGTCTTCTGTATTCTCAGGCTGGATTTCAACATTCAAATTTGCTGCCGGAGTCTGGCTATGGTGCCCAACAACTTCTGTTGTTTCTTTCTTAACTTCTTAATTTCCTTTGCCTTCGCAGAGGGTTTGGCCCTTAAGCTCGTCGCTTCTTCATCTGGGATATCTTCCGGTGTTTCGGGGACAGGTTGTCCTTGATTGTTGTCCTCTGCTTCATTATCATATCCAGGCAGGTTTACTTCCTCTGCCTCTTCTGCATGCATTTCCTTGGGTAATTCTTCTTCTGGGGGACCGTCAGGGACACTTCCTATGCCAGAGGGTTGGCCATATTCTCCCATATTGGCCAGAATTACTGCCAATTCCTCCTCACCTGGAGGGTCCTGCAGCGGGCTACCCCCTAGTTGTGCAATTTCTTCTTCCTGATTTCCCTATTCGGTGGCCTCTTCTTCCCTCGAGTGTTCATCTCCTTGGTTGCTCTATTCAGTGGCCATTTCTTCCTCAGAGCGTTCATCTCCCTTTTCAATTTCCCCTTCCGGCTGGTCAGTCTCGGCCTCTGATTGCTCGGCATTTCCTTCGGAGAGTCCTCCTTCCAGTTCTGGGGGTTCGTCCATAATTTCGATTGGTTGGGCCGTGGTTCCCTGAATCCTTTCTAACCTTCCTAGTATCTGAGCCAACCGAGCTGACTTCCTTGGTATTTCGGGTTGGTTGGGTGTGCCAGCGGGCTCTTTGGGTTCTTCTTGTCGTTCTGGCGTACCGGAGGGTTGTTTCCGTTTTGAAGAAGCATGTCTTTCTGCTGCTGGCTCCTTGCGTCTTTCTGAACGTTCCGGCGTACTGGAGGACTGTTCAAGTTTCAAGGGTTGTACAGTCAATCCCCCCTCGACTGTTTCAATTAATTCCTCCCAAGTTCTCTGCTGTTGGGTGAGACTGTGGCTCACTATTAACCGGATCAGTCCATGGTAGCTGACAACTGCATCTATATGCTGGGCCTTCTTCAGGCTTCGGGCCGCGTCATGTAACAGCGAATTTAAAAGTGCAGGGAGATTCACAGAGCAGTTTCCTTTTAAAACAGCCAAAAGTTTTAAGTGACGAGGCCTTACCACGTCTTTTCTTCCCTCGCAGGTGATGTAACTTTGCACTGTCTTCGCCAACTCGGTCCAGGGTTCCCCAAGTGTTGCCGGCAGAACTCCTTTCCCTTTGACTATCAAGCTTTTGCCTTCGTCCTGGAACATTTCCATCACTTTTTGCAATCTCTCCTTCTTCAGCGTCCATATGGGTCCAACAGCTGGTAATCCTGAGACTTCTGCAATGATGTCCTCCGTAACCACTATCTGCTTTCCTCTCACTACAGAGTGGTTTTCCTGCAAATTCTGGAGGAATTCTAATGCTACTGCTTCGTTTGATTCTTGCAGGCGGTTGAAGTAATTCAACCATCCTACATTTTCCAGGATTTTACGAGCAGCAGCAGAAACTGTCAACTTGTGAGGTTCACTTCGGACCGTCTTTCCGCCCATGATTTTACTCAGAAATGGAACAGCAACTGCTTGCGGTATTTGCGATGCAGAGAGGATGACCAATGCCAATTTTTGGAAAGGATCACAGGGCATGCAACGAAAAAAGGATCGTGGATGGAAATCTCCATAAGATGAAATCATCATACCGTTAAACCATGCCCTTCCTTCGTACATTATCTTGCCCGAATGGTGTGCAGCCACGTAACCTCTACAATAATGAGGTTACCTCCCCCCCGTGATCTGATAGGCTGCCCCCAGCCATCAAAGAGAGGAGCAGCAGCCAGTCGGGAGTCAAATCATAAAGTACAGCATATGGAATTATGCCATATTGTAAAAAAACAACGAAATGCCGAAACCGAGGCAAAAAGGTAGATCACGTTTTATATGAAAGCCTGCGTGATATAATGAGGAACCGGAGAATTGGACGTCTGTCAAATGTATGAAATCTCCAGTAGTCATTGTCAGTTCCGTTGCCATGATCGGTGGTAATAAGTATTCATGCGATATGTATCGGGGTGTGACATATGATTTATACAAAGGATATAAGAGACAGAAAGATTTAATATAATACCTGCTGGTATAAATATTACGACTTCGATACCATTAAGAGGAAACACATTTCTGCGTTTCCTCTTGAATGTAGATTCGTGACGGGAAAACTCCAGACTCGATGGTTAGGACCATATGAAATCCAGAAGGTACATGACAATGGGACCCTTACCCTGATTACAATCGATGGTTCTGGATATGTATTCAAAGTAAATGGCCACCGAGTTCGTCTTTATCGAAAGCCACTCACTCGGGAATCCTTCTATCAGTAGCTACAACAAGATACTGATTTGGAAGTTCTAGGAGAGGAAGCAAAATCTTCCTCACCTGTAACTTAAGTAATTCATTTCATAACTTGTACATAACATCCTGTATATACGTTTTTTGATTACCTATTTTGCTATGTTATTTGTGCGGTTCTGCTGTTCCTTTTCAAAAGGAACAGCATTTGTGTGGTTTTGCTGTTCCTTTTCAAAAGGAACAACATTTATGTGTTTTTGCTGTTCCTTTTCAAAAGGAACAGCATTCGTGACGATTTGCTGTTCCTTTTGAAAAGGAACAACATTTGTGTGGTTTTGCTGTTCCTTTTCAAAAGGAACAACATTTGTGTGGTTTGGCCATTCCTTTTCAAAAGGAATAGCATTTGTGTGTTTTTGCTGTTCCTTTTCAAAAGGAACAGCATTCGTGACGATTTGTTGTTCCTTTTAAAAAGGAACAACATTTGTGTGGTTTCCTCTTGAATGTAGATTCGTGACGGCTGTGATGACCAATTCGGAAATGGGGGTGTAGATTGGTTTTGCCACATACCATATTGCTGAGCATTATACTGCGGCGACTGAAAAGAAGAAGTTGGGTTCGAAAACATGCCTGACTGCCTTGGTTGCCATTGGCGACGCTGGTTAACAAAGTATGCTGGCTCTGGTTCTTCTTCTGCTTCTTTGTATACTACCTTCAGTCCAGGAAGTGAGGGGCAGCTTTCGGTGAGATGGTCTTTTGTGCAGATGGCGCATGTTTGAACTGAATCTAGTGGACATTCCTTGTGGCTATGTTTTCTTCTGCATCGGGGGCAGAAAATTGCCAGATTCTGTTCTGCCTCCATCTGCTTTTGCTTAGCCTGCACAATATCAAGCTGTGTAGTTAATGTCCCTAGAATATCAGTTTTAAATTTTTCTAATAAATTCCCAAGTTCTACACGTGTTACTCCTTCTGTTGATATTTTGTTATCTCTAACAAACCGATCATATTCTGTTGGTTTTATCCTTGTGCTACCTCTTGAACTCCTAATGCATAAATTAATGATATCAGCAAAATTCTCTTGGTAAATATCCCCTTTTCCCATGATATTCAATGTTTCAATCCATTGTTCTTTCATACCTCTAATTAATGCAGTTTTCAACACATTATCAGGCAGAGGTAGTGATGCATAGGGGGATCTCTGTAAATTATACTGAAAACATTCTACATATTCCTCTAGAGTTTCATTTGGTCTAGCCGTCATTTGGAAAATTTCATCTTTTAGGTCTCTTGACCTGCAGTAATCCTGATATTTCTTGAGGAAGGATTCTTTCATTTGCTCCTAGTTGTTTATGACTCCACCACCTAAACCCATAAACCATCTCAAAGCTGCTCCTTTCAAAGTGGAGGGGAACAACTTCAATTTTTTGGGATCAGTGGTGTAATCACATCCTCTACATAACACATCAAATTCAAATAAGAATGCGTCAGGGTCTTCTGATGTGAGTCCATGAAACGTTGGGATGTGTTGAAGAGGGATTGCTTTCATGGGTGCATTTACAGTAGAGTCTACTATCGGATATTGCAATGTAGAGGTTTGAGTATTTGGCTGATTCTGTGCCATGGTGTCGAATATGTGCCAATAGTCTTCCGGAATTTCTAGGAGGGTGTTCCTAGGTTGAGAAGAGGCAGCCTTGGGAGGAACTATTTTAATGACACTTCCTTTGTCTGGGATTTCTATCTGAAGGAATGGAGTGCCCTCAATATTGATTCTGGCTGCGCTCCCCTTATCTGGGCTATTTAATAGCTGGATTATCCTAGAAGGAGACCTTGGTTCCTCTATTTCCCCTGTTTCCCCTTCTCCTTCACAAAGGTTGCTTAAGTTCCCTTCCTGCAGCCGTTCTGATACAGAATTTTCAATTTCTTGATAGTCCTGTTCATCAGTCTGGCTATGTACCTTAGCAAAGGCTCCAGATGGTGATGTTGTAGCCTGAAGGGAACTAGTAGGTTGCCTAGAATTAATCTTTCTGATGCCTACTGACGGCTGAGATTCAGTTTTCTTGTAGATTTCGTCTATAAAAGTTGTTCGGCCAAGGGTCACCGGTCCTTTGGCTTTTTCAGGTTTGGCTGGGGGTTTGATATTCTTTTCTAGCTTTTTCTGCTTAGTCATGCACTCTAAAAGCTACTAAATCCTAACAACCAGCAATTCTGCTAAGAGAGCGAACGGTGGAGTAGGGCTTTTACATGCTCCTTACGCAGGTTCTTACCTTCCCTTTTTAAAATCCAACTCCCCTCTAGCAGACTTGCACACTACTCTGTAAAAGGCAAATGGCTATTACTCCTCCCCGACAACGGCGCCAAAATGTAGAGCTGTAACTAGGGTCTCTCACACCACTAATTATCCCACATTAATAAGTCAATCCGGGAACGATTTGTTATTGCAAGGAGTAACTAAATCCGAGGCTATTTGTCCGAGTAATGCTCGGTAGTATAGTGTTCTAATGATTCGAAAGGAAACAGATGCTAAGTTATAACTAAACTAACTTAAAAGATAGAATCACACAAGGCAATTGATCAGTCAAGGGTACGGAAGCAATAACCCATCCCTTTAGAAACTGATGAAGAAAAGAAATCAAAGCATGGACTTATAGGTCTGGGAGCTAAGCAGCGTCTTGCTGAGGCTCACTACAGCCTTAGACCTTCTCTCACACCATAAACAACAAAGGCAGATAAATAAAACGATGGAAAGTAAAATGGAACAACAATCTGGAAATGGAGCAACAATAAATGGAACAGCAGTAAAATGGGACAGCAGTAATAAAATGGAACAACAATCCTTAATGAATTATGAGACAACAATTCTCACCCCTATGTACATGTTTTATACTACTACAGCAATCTGAGAATAATAGATGATATGACTATGCTTCTGAACGAAGTAATATGGCTTGCAAGTCTCACAAATACTCTTTCACATGGATCTAATATCGATACATTCAGGCTAACCTTCTGTTACAGTGATAATCGAAAGATGCAACTCAAATAGATCCAATTGTACAGTGCAGAGACATAAGGTAAAGAAGTCATTCATATATCAATCATAGCATATCACATAAAAGATGTATCAGATTACTTAAATAACAGAAATAAACAAATCACACACAAATCACCGTATAATAATACAAAAGAAAGTGTCCTTCGGAGCCGGGCCCTGAGCTGCCAAGGGTACACTGCCTTAAGTTACTCCAGATGTAGAGACAAAATGAACACCAAGTCTTCTATATTGATTCCATCAAAAGTATACAAAGTCAGGTCTCAGCGAGACTCAATGATCGTAATTTGTTCTGAAACTTAGAATCATAAAACAATCGTCTTTACTCAATGGCGTGATGCCTTTATATAACAGAAATGACGGAGGCATCTATACAAAAAAAGATAAGTTAAAGCAGCGAGGATTCGCTAATCGTTCAATTCTTTCCTTTTCCTTCTCGTGCTCTCCGACCCGGTATCCCGCATTCTTTCTCTCGGCTATTCGGCTCTAATCTTTCTTGATCTCGTCCGCATTTGGTGCCCTGCTGGAGGGACAGCAGTTATTTTCCCTTTGCTCCTTGCTTTTGATCGACAACCCCCTGTTTCCATGTCTTCCTGCATAGAAAACATCAATTATCAACACTTGAGCTTCCTTCGTCTATTTTCGCATATTTTATCAAAAACCTTTATCTTCTTTGAACTCATGATACAGAAAAAGTTGGAATTGTTATTGAAAAACCACTAGATTGCTTGTCAAAAGCATACCTTCCAAGTCCTCCACAGATTCGATTAAGACCGGAGGCACAGGTAAGGCTAAGAGCGACGTCTGTATTATGGCGTCTGATTTGTCAGATAGGAGAAAAACACACTACTGATAATTGTCATCTGTTGCAGAAGTATATGCAGACGTTCGAACAATTATTTTGTAATTTCTATAGGACGGTAGGCCATGGTGAATGCACCTACCGAAGCAACAAACTAATGATCGATCAGACTCCTGCCTACAGGGTGCAGACAAAAATGCAAGCCCTTGACCCAAATGCAGGGATGGCGCTCATTGGATTTCAGGGGTACAGTCGAGGCCGAGGTAGAATAGGACCAAGAAGGGGTTGCAGACAACTAATTTGTTACAATTATGGAGGGCCAGGGCAATATGCCCACGATTGCACAAATCTGACAAGAACATCATATCAGTGTTATACTTAGTTTGGTCATGAGGTAGGAGACATCCCTTCGCTGCTAGTGAGGATGTGAAAAAGGGGGTACTCTAGCCCCCTCCTATTCAAAACATGCAGATGATGAGGTATGAGCTACACGAAGAAGACCTTAATGTAACAATGATGCTCAGGAGTAGCATGACCATGGGATATAATAAAGGGCAGCAAACAGAAGAAAGTGCGTGGGTTTGCAACGCTCCTACAAAGGAACCCAAATTTTATTTAGAACGTGTGAAGGAGACATTCATGGAAGCTAAGAAGAGCTTCACAGAGGCCTCCACTTTAGGTAGTAAGGATCAACTAGAACCAGGGATGGATCCTTCAATGCTTAGTACCTTTCTGTAGACATGCATGGAACTGTTGTGCAATAGAAAGGCAGTCAAAGGACTACAACAACTTATCACTAGGTTTGTGGGGTTAGGAGAACCACACATGGTCTAGAAACTTGGTAAGCATGCATTGCGCACTAGAAGGGAAATGAGGTTGACTTGCAAATCGACAAGTATGAAATGGATCAGGTAATCCTAGATCTGGGTTCGGACATGAATGTACTACCAAAGAAAACATGGGAATGCATGGGTAGACCCGCATTACAATGGCGCCCTATTGAGTTACGAATGGTGAACCAATAGAAGATTTTGCCCATTGGAATATTGCAAGGGGTAATAGTCGACATTGAATGTGTGAGCGCATAGGCAAATTTTGAAGTGATAGAGATTATCGATGACAGTTATCCCTATCTCGTGCTACTAGGAATAGACTGGGCCACCGATATGAACGAAGTCATAAATATAAAGAAGCATAAAATGATCTTTGAGAAAAAATCACTACCAATAGTAGTACCACTAGATCTAGCCTAATGAGTGTGATACAATGAACCAGTGCACGATGATGATAGTAATGATAATCTTGATTGTATTTACAAGATAACTACACAAGAACAAGATTGGATGAATCTGACTGTAGATGGAAGAATTTTGTGGGAGTGCGAAAGATCCTGCACTTTAGATTTAGACGAAGAAGTAGAACGATGGCAGAATCGGTTGCATAAAATAGCGATACTTAATTGCAACATGATGGTTAGATCACTGTGTTATGTGACAAAAGAGGCAAGGGATTTTCTAAAATATGATGGATTAATAGTGGTGGATGAATTTTTGAGGAAATTTCAAAGCGTAGTATGATAACAATAGTGATTTGATGTTATGAAATGGGAATTGCATGCAACACTCACACGATGGTGGGTTACACATCAAGGAAATTTTGAGGACTAGCGCGGATGCAGAAGGATGATGTGCCTAAGTTTTGGAAAACCCCAGCTCCGAATGAAAGCCAATTAGTAGGGGCAGAAAAACTTGCATGCCCACCATTCCCAATGGGTATAGTCATATGTTGTACAGCTCGCACAAGTGCACACCACCCCCAGAGTAGAGGATCATAACAAACCATAGTCGTAGAAAAGGTGATGTGCACTACCAATTCTCCACGATGAAGCATTTGATAGGGTGTGTGAAGTACTGAACAAGGTTCACCAGGCGAGATGAACTAATTAGGACCTACACGTGCGAGTGGTTCGATGGGCCTACAGGACCATGTGCAAACCCTGAACATGGAGACGATTCCAAAGGTGTAGAACAGAGTAGAGACCGTAATTTCTCAAGATAATAAAAAAGGAATGCGCATGTAGTGTCTCTTGCAGTTGTGACAGTGCGTGATGACCAAGAGGAAGAATCACACATCTACGGAAAGTCGAACATATAAGGATTCAAGAAGCCATCCACCGAGGGAACCATAGACTTCAAGAACTGGAAAAGGACCAAGTACGATTGAGGAAGAAAAGCATTTTTATGAACACTGAGATAAAGAGGCTAGAAAATGAGATCACGCAAGCATGTCTCGTCGATAAACAAAGGAAGAAAAGGAAAGATATAGATGATCATGCCACTATATTAGAAGATTGTCACTACGATCGCACCTCACTAAACAAAATAACCAAGGGAGTGCACTACCTACTGTAGAGCACACAGTGTCAAATGCAATGATGGTGATTGAGGAATTTCCACGTACTATGCCAAAAGGTGAGTTGAAGCCTCGCATAGGTGGTACGACCACCTAAATAGCCACAGGGAGCATAGTTATAGTGCTCCAAGTAGTTGAAAGAGAGTACGAGACTATAAAAGAGTATGTTTGGGAGCTATGCGATGAGGGAGGTGCACGCAGGGTCAGCATGTCAAAATGGTCGTGACCACGCACGGGAGGTTGCACTACCAAGAGGGTAGGTTGGGAAGTGACTGTTGGTGTCAGTATTCATGACAAGATGTTTGATTTAAGGCAAATTTAGGGAGTGGGCAGTGGTCATTTAAGACATGAATTAAGGGTAATATTTGGAGAAATCTGCCGCCAAGAAAGCATTAATGGCCCATAATTGGAGGGAACGGTTGAATTTGAATTCAAAGGGTGCTATAAAACTCCAGGGGCTAACCACGAGACAACACTTGTTCATTTGAGACTTGAGTAGTTCATTAAAGCACAAAGTGTTGAGTGCCAAGCAAGATTTGAGCCCCAAAGTTTGTGAATGACCACAGACAACTCAAAGAGGATGAAAACTAGTAGGAGAGGTTTGGGCTCTATAGAAGGAACCACCGGCGAGGCTACACAGAACCCCACAACACATGATGTTCTTGGAGAGACTGGGGTCACGCTGGAAATACTAAAATCACTTTGTATGCTGAGGCCCAAGAAAGATAAGTAGGTAGCGGGACCAACTCGCATCTCCCCAATGAATCCCTGGTTCGGTAAACTCTCAATAGAAGAAAAGGGCAAGGTTGTCACCATTGAGAGAGATGAAAAGGAGGAGGACCTAGAGGCTCTCGTTGATGAGATAGAGGATGCAAAAGACATGGAAGGGGACATCCAACTGGTGTGTTCTACAGTGAAATTGCCCGAGTATGTGCCTTCACAGAAAGGTAAAACTAAGATACCAAAGGACCTAGATGCCACTAAGAGTGCACTCCAGACCCCGCTTCTTCTCAATGGAATTGTGTTTGAGGGCTCACACCTAGGCCACATGCCCATAATAAAGTTTGAATATTGGGACCTCGTAGATAGCAAGAAGTTCCCACACTTAGAAACAAAGAGCCTCATGAAGCAGAGTAAAAAAGGACCAGTCATAACACTAGAGCCACGGAAATGGTTGTGCAATGTGGAGAATTCTAGACTACTTCATCTTCTATGGATTCAACACTTCCACCACACACCTATCACTATTTTCATCATCAGGCAGCTACTTTGCCTGGTGCATGATGGGTACTTATGGATGGAGGGGCCTATCCCCATTACGACAGATCTCAACCATAGAATTTCCCAACTCCCCTTTAAGGGAAATGACCTCGTAGTGATAACAGGAAAAAGTGGAAATTTGGTGCTCATGGAGGCCATGAAAAAAAACACAAGCTTGAGAAGAAAAAGAGGTGTTACACAATCAACATCATAAAAGATAAAGGAGTGCGTGTAGCCACCCAACTCTTGGCCGTGAAGGCAATGAGAAAATGTCACGACTATGAGGTACCAGCACCGGTAGTTGTACTGGTTAAACAATGCACAGAGGGGGTCCAATTCATCTAGACTGAGTTCCTTTACGAGGAGTTCTTTACCAACTTGAAGGAAGCCCAAGATTAGGGAAGACCTTCAGCTACGGGTGGTTTCTCTTGTCCATTTTACTCGTAAGAGGGGAACTTCCCTAGGATAGTCAGTTCACTAACATTGAATAGGACTTACCAGACACCAAAAAGTATGCATTGCTCTAGGTGACCAAAGACACAAACTGGATTCACAAGACAAAGATCTTATGGGTGCTCATGCAGGTGAGCATCTAGATGTGGATCAATAGATGGTTGTGCCTATCCCCCACAGTGCACAATAGTCTGCAGAGCTTTGCAGACTTCAAGGGGACATGCATAATGTTTACATCAAGGCGGGTAAGGATCTGGCACAACAATGGACCAAGCTCCCCTTCTTTTCCATTGATGATGTAATCTTTTCAGTGTTAAAATCATGTCCCCTCAAGTGGCATGCCCCAAATTTGGCAGAGCTGGATAAAACAACGACACAGAAGAAAAAGGATGAAACCAAGTTACATCTCACGAATTTGGCCGAGAAATGGTGCAATGAAAAAGCAGCCGTGGAGGTAAGGGCTATCCATCAGGTAGCAACAACAGCCATGATGTAGGCAAACACCATCGAAGAAGTAGTAGCAATGCAGCCAACAGGGGCCACCACAACGCAGGATGAGGAGGGCCAAGACTTGTCTATAGGATAGGAAGTAGAGGACATAGAAGAAGGTGCAAAGCTGGGCACAACTTCTCACTGAAAGATCGGGTCGAGAAAAAAAGGTCAAGGCATCCAAATTGGCCATCACCCAATCATGTTAACAAAATGGGAACTCGACGACATCGGTGACATGCTTCGCGAGGTCTCCAAGGAAGTGCTCCAGGAAACCATGTTAGGATAGTAGATTGTGTTGGGGGCACTAAGGGCACAACTGCAGGAACTATAGGTGTGGCCCTGATATGAAGGAACCGTAGCCGCATACAACATAGCAGGCACATTAGCAGTTGATACGCGTAAAGATGGCCAACACAATAGTGCTACCTGAAGGAGGGCTAATAACAGAGAATGAGGACGATAGAGCCGCACTGAGTAGGATCAAGGGACTTGGCCTTAATTTGGCCTACCTTATGCAAAACATATTGTACCAACTACAAGATGGCATAATAGCAGAGCTCCATGACAGGGAGGGCCACGTGATTTAGGTGATGAGTGAGTAAAAGATCAACATTGAACAGCTTAGCTTGTAGTGTGATGAACTGGTGTCACAAAACTAGTAGATCGTGCAGACAGTTGATGAAGCATGTCGAGGAGTCTGAGAGTTGTCCATCACGATAGACCTACCAATAGACATGCGGATCCACTGTCTGGCAAGTGTAGTCCAAAGCGCGTGTAAGGAAACAACACGAGTGCAACCAGAGCTAAACCTCTAGATTGATGAGCTGTGGTTAAAGGCACAGCCTTCCACTCCTCCAGAAGTTAGAGAGTAGCGCGTTAGCACTATTCAAATAGGACTAGAAGAAATTGGACATGAAGTGTAGGACTATACTGGTATGTTGGAACAAGCCTTTGACGTCCTCACATCCTTTGCAGGAGGACTCCAACATATAGTTCCTAGAAATAGAGGCGCGTGAGCTTTAAGAGTAGAATGATAATGTTAGGGGAGCTATGTAGATAGTCATCCTCACTCAATGGCTAGCAAAGATGTAGCAAGCAAGGGCACTGAAAGAGAAGGTGGATGTCACAAGACAGAAAGAGGCACTTCTCGAAGTGCACGTCCAGCCATGGATTGATGAGGCCTTCACCATTAATATAGATATTGAGGGAAAGCTTGCTTAGATGCAGGGACTCTATGCACTAAGGCAGGTAACTAATCCTCACAAAGAAGCATCATAAGAGTGCATGCAACAGGTCCATCGAACCACAGAACTGTGCTTCGCAGACCTCCAAGCAGTACGGGACCAGTTAGAGGGGCTCCACACCAAGATCGCAACACCAACAAAGTGTCTCAAGATGAGTGAAGATGATTGTGCTGGGGGCCTATTAGGCATGGAATCCCCCCACAACATGTTTTAGGGCTCATAGCCCAAGTTTTGGTCAAGCGAATTGTAAAGGCTCCACAAGTTGCGAGCACGTAGTATACGATGAGTCATAGGGCTATCCACCCTAAAGTATCATAATGTAATGTAAAGTCATGTCAGCCTACCCATGGTTTGTGGACCATGGGATTGTATAAATAGAGTGATTCTCTAAGTTGTAAAGAGAGAAAAGAAGGAAGAGTGAAGAATAAGAATGGTTCGAGCAAGGAGGAAGAGTCTAAGTGTATTGGGTCATAACTGTAGGAAGAGGCTCCACAGCTGAGTTCATAAAGGCCGTGTAGAGTCCGCAGATGAGTGTGTGGACCCCTGAAGCTTAGTGCACAGGACGGTGTTGAGTTTGTAAACTTGATCAAAGAATAGTAAAGCGAAGTTGATTCCTATTTCTATGTATCTTCTTGTGCAATTCCTTCTTTACATTTATAATGTTTTATTTATCGCGCACACTGATATGATTGTTGAATATGTTGTAATAATCATTAGCCTTACACAAAGAAGTTAAGTAACCTGGTAATAACATATTGAATAACAAAGAAATTGGGTATTATATAGGTTGCACTGCTAGTAGGGTTGCGTGGAAGCAGCACCACAGGTTACGAAGGAATAGCAAGTGTACATAGTGACGTCCATGCAGGGTCAAAATGTAGACCTCAAGAAGCTCATCAAACATCCACAGGGTGAGGAAACCTGGTTATCACCCTCGCATACTACTTCAGGTGAGACCTCATTCCATGCTCTGCAGACTGTTGCTAATAGGGCCAGTAGTACTGGGATATTCTTGGCTAAATCACCTCTGAACCTGGATCAGGCCCACAAAAGCCAACACCATCTTTATTTCGTGATAGAGTTTATCCCTAACTTGGATATCTAAAAAGCCATGGAATGATATTTTTAACCCTACAAAATAAAATATATACCATACATACCTTATGGTTTTCTATATTTGATGGGATGACTTGAAATATTTATTGATTCGAGATATTCTTCACTCTACTCATGATTACCACATAGCCCTTGTTTAATGTCCCAAATTATTCAAAGGTATTTATGAAAAACTGATATTTATAAGCATATCAATGTTTATTTCTAGTGATGACGCAGTTCCTGCATCTGCTTGATCACTAGATTGCTTCAATTTCGTTTCCTCTATTCCTTTAAACTTCTTTACAGTGAATGAATCTCTTTTAGATAATAAATAAATATGATAATTGTTGCATCTTTTTTGTCACATGAAATCGGTCACCACAGGATTTGAGCTTGTGAGTAGAGTAGAGTATAAATGTCATTAGGACATGTCTTGCAGATGAGATTAATGTTATCACAAAGATGGATATTGTTGTGCTTCAAACTTTAAGAAAGATTGAATATTCTATAAAGAGAGGCTATATGCATGTCCAAAGGGTGATATGGTCTATGAATCCAAAATTTCGCTGAGATGAGTATTAGGTATATGTATACCCAAAATAGGATAACGTTTTGCGATTTTTTTTTTCACACAATGGATTTGGATTGATTAAATTTTTTTGAGATATTAGCACTTGAGTGGAGAATTCAAAATAGGTTACCTAAGAATCTCATATCTATATTCTTACTATAGTTTTTGACTTCATGTAATGGTGTAAATAATCCATACTTTAGCTCCTCCTTGCGACGAATTTGGCCTTCAAAATATCTTGATGGTAGACTTCTTTTATTAAATATCTCAGTCTGCAACTGAACTTATTATGACTCCAAATTTTGTCTCTAGAACTTGACTATAGTTTGGTGCTACTTTTATGGAGGATTCCCTGGTTTCTCCATTAGGGAGAGCAGTTTTACGTGAGAAAATATATATTGATCTCTTCAGTATCCATTCTTATCTTATTGATGATTTCTTATCTTAATGATATTCTTGTGCATTGGTCCTCAAGTGTCCTTATTTAGGTTGCACTTTCCTTGACTTGTGACCTAGATCTGATATCATGTTGAAATATTTGTGGGTAGCAAGTGTAGTAAATTTCTATTGTTTCACACTTATTTGTGGTGTATTTTTAATTTTATTTTTTATGTTCTTATTTCATTTTATTATTATTATTCTCTTCATCAAACAACTACCAAACCATAAAGAATAATAACTCAAAGGAGGCAAGATATAATTGATCAACCAGCTCCAAAACCTCTCCAATCTGAGAGGTAAGCCCATGATAAATCTAATTCGTATAGAATCTATATTGATGAATTCCAAATCCTATACCCTTGACATAGACTTCTAGTCAAAGACAACTCCAAGACCAAGTCTAATTTATTCCTTATAGAAGTTTCTGCTCACAATATCAACCCAAGACAAAATTGTCTTGTAATTCTTCAAGCCTGCCCTAATGATTGTAACTTCATCCCGCTAAGTCTGAGATTCTTGACCTATCTATAACTATTGCAATTCTCACATGTGCGAGTGAATTATGGTTAGATTGATCTATTATTATCCTCACTTGGTGGTCTCCCTTCTCTTCATTAATTCTACCTTCAAATTAGATTATAAAAAGTACAATATTTTATTGTAATTTATGATCTTTATGTAGTTGTGTGAAGCCCTAATTTTCTCACATGTGTTCAGGAGAATAACCCAAAATAAAAGCATATAAGTGATTCAATCTTCCTCCATCTATATCTCCTTGTCTTTGCTACGATTAATCTCTCTTTTTCCTCCTTGATTGAACTGTTTCTTGGTCGAATGAATGCCTCATTGAGTGAGATCATTAGGGGAATTTTGAGGTATAAAATGGGCCTCCTAAGGAAATTATAAAGTAATAATGGAAATAATAAAATAGTATTGATTACATCATTTACAGGGAATAAAGAAAAAGCTATTTTTTCAACTTGTATTTTCAACTTTTATCCCTATGGGTTTACTCAAATTTCGTGCGGCAACACTCATTGGATGTAGAATTTGATTCCTCATCCAAGGAGTAACCATGTCACATACATTGGAAATTGTTCATTTTTATTTCATTATTTGGAAGATAGCATAATTTATAAGAGAACAACATAGGAAATATGTTTGATAACAGACACATGATAATGAATGTGTATATTCAACACTCAGAGGATTTTGTTGTCCTAGTGTGAATGGAAGGATTGAAAGTGGATATAAGTAGAAAAAAATATGATTAGAAATGAGAAGATAATTAAATAAGTAAGTAAGGAAACATGGCTTAATAAAATTTAAAAACTATGATCAAATGTTGATAGCCTATTGGTAGAAACATTACCTATGCTTGTTGATATGGAAGGGAAGCATGTCATCCATCAATGTGACCCTATATAAGTACCTTGAATAACTTTAAATTAATTTTTTTGGCCACAAACAAAGTATCATTAAAGATTAATTAGAATGCGGATATGATTACAAGATCACTATGTCAATATCATCCACCCTATTGTGATGTGTTGAGATAGTTGACAGGCACGAGAGATGCAAATAGGAAAAGACCCCGTGTAACCTCAAAACACCTTAATAGTAAGGGATATAAAATTCAAGAAGAGATTTGCAAGAAAACTCATAAGTTGTGCCAAACATCATTGTAAAGTTGGTGATGTAAAACTCATGTTATCGTTTATTAATTTTAAACGTGCCAGAATTACTTTAGCTTGTGCTCTTGAATGGTCATAACAGTTCTTTTGGTATTTCCTAGTTCTCTAAGTCTTTATGGTTTATTGGAGAAATAACAGAAGGTAAATAAGTATAAAATTAAAAAAAATTGAATTCTAAAATCCGAATTAATATTTCTACATGCAAAGATCAATGGATAGCTAATGTGGACAGGATCAAATCCACTTGAATAGGCACAAAGATAATATATGTCATGGAATTGGTAAGTTGTTGTGGCATGTTCAAGATTATTAAATTATGATGGTACATGAAGAATAAATATTTGGTTTGTGATCCATCTTAGAGACAAGGTAAGAAAATCTTTCTTGAAGCTAATAATTAGATTTTAAAAAAATAGAGAAAGAGAGAAGAAGGAAAGGGTCTACTATGTGAGTGGTACAATAAGAATTTTGTTTTTGGTTATTCTCATGTTGGGATAAATTGTTGTTATTACAATTCATAGGACCTTACATGTTAAATGTATTGAAGCACACTGCTATTAAAAAGTGAATAACATGCTGCAAATTGATAGGTAGGAAAGAAGCTATTCTATAGTTGAGTGTGACATTCAATACATCTCCGAGTAAAGGGGGAGAAAATTATTAAATCTATATAGAAGTAAAACTTATGTATAATATTTATTAATAAATTGTAGTGAAAAACGAAAAGGGCCAATATTAAAACAATATTGCAAAGTGAGCTCTTGGATGTTGCACAAAAACAAATTATGTAATAGCAAGAAACCCAAGATGGGCTTAACTGATTTAATTTAGAAAATTAGACAACAACGTAGCTGTGTGAGGAATGCATATGAAACATTTTAAATAAAAATGGAAACTTAATAATGCTACCATGGAAGTCCACTAATCCAAATTTATTATACGAGATAGGAAGAATAAATGGTTTCTGAAATACTATTACCTTTATGTGAATAATGCAAATGGAATTGGTAATTTCACGATCTGTAATTTATAGTAGAACCACATGGTGGGATTTGTGTCGATTGACATAGTCATTGTGTAATTAGAAAGGATTATCTATATTTCTGATAAACTTACAATGATGTTGTTAACGGTCATGAAGTGCAGGTTGCTAAACCTTGTTGGGTTTTGGTTCCTGCTAATGACCCTTATTGGGTACATAAATAATGACATCTAGTGTGAGTAATAAATTTTGAAATTATTATATATTTATTGCTTAAATAATGAATGATATAAAACTAATTACAACCAAAATAATTGTTGATGCAGGTTAACTTGGACCATGTACTCCTGGTTGAGCTATTGTGCATTCTCATTAAGAGAAATATAATTCTATTAAAGAAAGCTATCATCCCAGACTATAGTGTAATGAAATAATTATAGCCCAGTAGAAGCTAATTACGAAGATGAGGATTGCATGTAGGAAGCATATCCTAGCTTGTTCTATGGCCAAGAAATATCATGGACGATATTTCTCTCAAAGAGGGGATCTGTAATACCCCTCGGTAAATGGATAAACCCTTATGTCACTCGGTAGAGTTGATTGGTATACTATGGACCAATGTTAAAAAGTAAGAGGTGAACATGAATGTTTTATTTCTATCAATAAAATGAATTTCGATAGTTAACCATAAAATTATGGGGAAAGTAATGTTGTAGTGAGTTTCATATTCTAAAATATCTGAAGACAGTTATGGGAAGAGGTAGTTTCCTATCCAAACTCCTTTCCCTATAGTTAAAATATATCATATGGGAAAAAGGAAGCGAGGAGGAAAAATAATAATTAAAAAAAAGAGAGGAAACCTTAAGGAGAAGTGACCTTAAAACTAAACACTCTCACACGATGCTACAAAGGGAGGCAGAACACTACTAGAACAAAACTTTCATTAGCCACTAGAACTCTATATGAAGCCAAAGTCTTCATATTAATGGCCCTACACTATAGCTGGTTGGGAACATGTGGTACTGGGTGAACCTGTTAAGGTTCCTAATTTGAAGCTCTTTTGGATATGAAACTAACTTGGGGGGATTTTAGTAGAGTGTACTGATACTCACTGGTTGGGAGGAGCATTATGCGCCTTGTAATTTTGTGGCAGACTCTGATTGATGAACATACAAGTGAAAAGTGGCTTCTGTTTTGAAATTTTTTCTTTACAATATTATGTTATCATGATCTGTTACTCAGATGGATGAATAGATGACTGAAAAGTTGCTTATGTTTTAAAAATTTTCCTTTCTAATATTATGTTATTATGCTTTGTCAACCAGAATTAGATTTTAAGTTTCTTGTTAAGATATGATCATTAATCCATTATCGGACTGGGTTAGTTTTGAAGCCAAAATAGATGTTAGTTTGTTAGGCCAACATAGTCGTAGTCCTAGGATTTTAAATAAAAATTATATATATATGTGTGTGTGTGTGTGTGACAGTTTCTAAAAGAAAGAGTGATGGCTCATAAAAGAAAAATTATTAATTAAAATTTCTCTAAAATTATTTCAATTTGGATATGGGAAAAGGTCAAGGTTTTGATGATTAAGAAGGCTAGTCTCTATGACTACATAGAGAGAGAGAGAGAGAGAGAGAGAGAAGAAAATGCCATTAATATGTAATGATAGTAAAAAACTATCTCATGACATTACTAAATAAAAGTTGAACTAAAACCCTTTAGAATTTAGTTGAAAACAATTACAACTAAGACCTAAGAAGGTTTTTATAAAATGACCATTTATGCATGAAGTAATTATGTAACCATGGACCATATCCAATAGAACTAATATCTTCACAAAAGAAAACCGAGGAAAAAATACTATGTCCATCTAGAATCAACACTCTTGTATAAGGGTTACATTGTCTTAATGCAAGTAAAGTAAAACTGGTAAGTGTAATTGTAGCAACCCTTAGGCTTAACATATTCCATTAGAATACATAACGAATAGCGACACTATTGACTAAATTAACTCTACAAGAAACAAAGAAAATGCTGCATAAAATGGTATACAAGGAGAATTATATTATAAATTAACTAGGTCGTACGAAAAATTACTTCTTAACAATTTCTTAGGAAAAATACTAAGGCAGGGTGGTGAATCAGTATTTTTAAATCACTTTAACTTTTCATTTTCTTATTATGAATTAGGTATGCTAGTTTTCTTTATGAAATCAACTACGTACACGACTTTAGTGAAAACAAACAATGTATATCCAGTTAACCACTTCTTCATAAGTTCCATAAGTTCTTTATACTTAACTAGTGCATTATTAATTTCATCACACATATAGTATATAATAAATAGTATAATAAACCATCACACATAAGAAACACATCAACACATGAGAACACCAATATTTTTAGGTGGAAACCTAATATGGGAGAAAATCGCCACCGTAGTCATCTATGTATTCTTTCTTATTATAATTAAAAAAATTCATTACATCTTGTATTGGTACAAAATTTTACCAGCATGAAGACACACACCTACAAGAGGCTATAACTTCCTCTCATTCTCCAGCACCCACTAGAAGGGTGCTCCAACACCCTTATATTGTTTACTCTCTCCAATCGGAAGGGAGCACTTACCCCCTTAGTAAATTTACTAACGCCCACTATAAGGAAGCTTTGACTCCCTCACTGAAAGATCCAACCCTCAACACCACTTGTGGACCATGTTTCATAATATTTCATTCTGGATCCACCTGAATCAAAAAATCAAAACCTGTATGACACCGTCCATCATATTTTCATACTGGAACCACACCCAAAATTAGCCTCAATACCAAACTAAATACTAAAATTGAATTACAATAATAGAGCCAACTAAAACACTTTATCATACTTAACTCAGTCTCAATCAACCATTGCAACTAGATCAAACCAATCCATAACATATATGAATCATCATAACCAAATGATAAATAAGCCATACATTGTTAACCACCACATAAACAAAGTGATGTCACTGAAAACCTTGACGAGATTTATGTCAGAATGTATATGGTATTATTCAGAAGCATACCTATGTATATACATGCTTCCTCTGTAACACGTGTATAGATCTCAGAATACTTGAACATTAAATTATTAGATCACTTAATCAACCACTGAAACATACACAGATCATCAAACCAATCATACATCATCGTAGTATCATAAATAACCAATATTCCAATCATGAACAACTAACCAAATCAACATTGTCAGCTATATATCAACATGATTAAGACTTCATTGAGAAACATCAACAAACAAAACAAAACTCATAAAATGTGACCATCAAGCCACGCTCCAAAACCCTACACCATATATGTGATATCCATGAGGCATATCAATGTAGGTATGTGACTACCATGCATAACACCTGCATACATATCTCAACATGTTGAAGACCATATCTGAGAATATATAGGTGACCATAAAAGATAGATCCATGTATGTACGCAACCATTTAGAGTCAAAATAGCATATAGATCTAAAAAATTTCGTTGTAAATACAACTTCACTCTTCACAACCTTCACTGCTAAAACTATAGAGTTTTGAATAAATCATTTAGATCATACCATCATTATAACCACAAATATAACATTTTTAGATACATAGATATTTTCAATAAGTAAATAAATCAAGAATATATGTCAACATACTTAATATCTTTCAAATATGAGTCTTCTCCTTACTTCATAGTGCACACCTATTCCAGATCAGATCACACATGAGTAACTCTTTACTTGCACACTTAACATCTTGATCTCCATTTCCTTATATAGTTTTATCCTTACCCAATACCTTGGCTAAATCCCTTGGTAATGTCATTAGTATTATGTGATGGGATCAAATAAATGTTGTCTCTTCAATAACTACGGACAAATACCACAGTAGTGGAACCTGGTATCCATAATTCCATGGTTCGGGTTTTGTACGTGAATTTTATTCACACGAACTACTTATGTACATGACCCTTATTCATAGGAACCATGCATACTTTCTAAAACATCATATTTAACTTCCATCTATCACTGAATTGCCAAAAAAAAAAAAACTAAAGAAAAAAAAATATTAGAAAAAAAATCATTACAAATGATTAAAAATGCATTAAAATTAAATTAAAACTAATAAAAAAAGTATTATTAAAATTTTAAAAAATTTAAAGATAATTATAAAAAATCAATTAAATTATTTTTAGAAAGTTAATTAAATAAAAAAAAACACATCCCTCAGCCCTCGCCTGGTAGAGGATTGATTCTGAGAAATGACCCTTGGTTGAGTGGGGGACTGAGGGCCACTGGAGGGCTGATGGAGGGTCCTACCTAGGGCCCCACTACTGCTAGTGTGGCATCCCACAAGCCCCTTCCTAGCCAAGTCGATTTTAGGATTCGAGCCTAGCCAAGCAGGGGCTTGAAAGCCACCATAGGGCTAATGGATGGGCCCAACCATGACCCCTCTGCTAGCCCCTCCTGTAGGCCTCGGCTTGGTGGGGGTCGGTTCTCGAAATTGACCCAGGCCAGGTGGGGACCTAAATGTAGTTATCAGGACGATAGAGGGGTCCTGGTTAGGCCCCATCTCGAGCCCTGCAACAGCCCTCAGGCCATCACTTGGTCGGGGTCAATTCTGAGAATCGGCCCCAGATAGGTGTGGGCGTAAGGGTTGTCGTAGGGATGACAAAGGATCACGGGTTAGGCCCCTCTCCCTAGCCTATGTTGGCTGTCAGGCCCCTGCCTCACTGAGGGTCAATTCCCAGAATGGACTCTTGACCAGGCGGGGGCTGACCGCCACCATTTTATTTTAAATTGAATTCATTTTTTATTTTTTATTGATTTTTTTAATTATTTTTAAATTTTAAATGTTCTAGAATTTTTTCCCCATAAGAAAAAAGTTGTAATTTTATTTAGATGAAAAATTTACATTTTGTAGATGCTTAAAACATATGCAGATGAGTTGTTCCTGTAATGACAAGAAACAAAATATTACAAAGAAAGACAAAAAGATTCAGCTAGCCTATACTTTTCTTCCCTTCGTCTTCTCCACTCTTCGCCACCCTCCAGTCTTTGGAGTGGGTGCAATAATGGCAAGCTAGTTTTCCATTCCATTCATTGGATGTTCTTTGTTAGATTCTGATCCTTCAGATCCATGAGTTCATTTGAAGACAATTGAAATTCTTGTTGCGGTTTCATATTGTATGGCCCCGAATTGGTATCCAAGATAGTCCCTTCCTATGTATTTTGTTGTCTCATTTGTGTGTCAAGTTCTGTTTTGTTTCCTGTAGGTTCTGTCTTCATGTCCTCTTCTTCCAACGAGTTTGTATGCTACCACCCTTTGGGATTTTTTTGTTGTTTTTATTCCCTTTGGGATCCTTCCTGGCTAGTGCATAGGCATATTGGAGGTTCCCTGTTTGCAAGCATCCTCGACATCTGAATGTTGTGTTCTCATAGTCAAGCAGTTGTGTCCATAGAGAATTATTAAAATTAAATGTGATGTGATCAGGTAGCCCCTAACTCAGGTCCACTTCTACACTTATTATGGAAAATGTGAATATTCCCTAATAGCTTTGTCTTCATCCACTTTTAGGAATTTCCCCAAGGAATTCACAATGGCTATTAAAACTTTGTGATGCTAAAAATGTAAGGGGAGGTTATGTAGCCTAACCCAAACAAGCATTGTTGAGACTATCATAGTATTGGCATCGAAATTGGGGAACCAGGGGATGGTGAAGAGGCCAACATTGCCCCAAAACCAAGGCCCCTAATTGATAATATTATCTCATTCTTGTTCTGTGTTGAATCTAACTATAAAAAACCCTTTTGGGCATAGGTAAATTTCACAGTTAGATGTCCATGTGGGGAAGCTCCATTGATGCAGTGCATCATATTTTGGCCAGAAACCATTAAATCTATAGATAACAAAATTTTTGGATAGATCTCTGTATAGATCAGTAACCTCTGGAAAAGATACTGTAAGCATTAGAGGTTCTGGTTTTTCTTCCATAATGTAGAGGCCTGGCAGCTCCGGTGTTGGTGCTGGTTTGTTCTGCATTTTTTCCTTTCCTTTGAATGTGTAATGAAAGGAACCTGTATTTTTAGAGTTAGTTCCATTGCATCTGCCTCGCAATCTTATATTAAGAATGATAGTTAAATCCTTGATGATGCCATAGTCCTGAAGTGTATGGTTGTCCTGCAGACTATGTCTTGTATATATCAGATTTTGGTATTTTGTTGGGGTTCCAAGTTGTATCTAGATTTCCCTCTTTAACTCTTGGATACTTATTCCCTTGTTGAGTTGCATGCAGTAAAATGTTCTATAATATATATATATATATATATAATATATATATATATTATATATATAATAATATATATATATTAGAAAAACAAAATAATAATTATATTTTTTGTTTTATATTATATATATATATATATATATATATATTGTTTTTTTAATTATTTTTTAATGTTTTTTAATATTATTTAATATCTTAAATTTATCCTTTAGTTTATTTTTCCTTTTTTCCATTTTTTTCCTTTTTCATTTTGTTTATTTCTATTTTTTTTAGTTTATTTAGGCCCTTTTAAACAATTTATATATATATATATATAATATATATATATATATATATATATATATAGACTGTTTTTTTATCTGAGTCCTAATGATGAACCATAGCAAATGGTATACATTTTTGCATGCTTTTAATATATTTTTATTTATTAGATGTTATTTTTTGAAAACTTTTTTGTTTTGTTTTCTTTACCTTTTCATTTTTTTCAGGTCTTTTAATTGGTTTTGTTTTGTGTTTCTTATTTTTATGTATTTATGTATTTATTTATTATTTTAATTTAATTTACTTTTTTTTTGCAGGGTCTGCGTCAATCCTCGACTAGCAACCTGACCCCTTTGTTAATTTGATAGTCGATTTTAAAATTTTTGTTATAATGGATCAAGTCTTCCCGCACTCTATGTCAATTTCACGGTTGATTTTGAAGATTTCATTGCAATAGGTGGAGATCGCCTACACTGCATGTCAATTTCATGGTTGATCTTTAAATTTTCATTGCAATGTGTCAAATTTACTTAGGCTACGCTTTTAAAATAGCTATAATTTTAGAATTTAAAAATGAAATTAATCTTGGCATAATGACTCTTTCATTCAGATGTTCATTTCTAATGTTTTTTTTAGTCATATAATTTTTCGATAATGCCATGGTTGAAATAAATTGAAAACTGAAGGTTTTTTGTAGTCGTGATATTTGGTTTTAATTCCATGGTTGAAAAGTTGTCAAAATTCTAAGTCTTTTGTAATTCAATAAAAACTATATTTAATGCTATGCTTGAAAAAATATATACAAGTATTTTATATTTAACGTCGTGGTTGAAAATTGTTGGAATTTTAAGGCTTTTCCTAGACATGATATTTCAGCCTTAATGCCATGCTTGAGAATTGTTGGAATTTTAAGGTTTTTGAGAGTCTTCATGTTTTATCTTTAACACCATTGCTAAAAACTGTTGAAAATTTACCCCGAAGAAAAAGAACTTACTCCAACATTAACAATTTTCATTTTCAAGGTCTTTTTTGCATTAAAAAAACGGCTTTTAAGTATGGGGGATTACGCAGTGCATTATATTAGATATGATTTTTTGGGATTCAACTACGTTAAGTAAGTCATTCAAACGTATGACCATTTCCATGAGAGGTAGTCGTAACTGACTAATTTCTCATGATTTTTGAATAGTTCACCTCATTGCATCGGGTGAGCTCACAGGGGTGAAGAAGTGGGATTGAAACTAGTGAAATGTGGAGAACGAATCACATAGCATCAATCATCACTTCCGGGGCTTGCACCCGGTAACCAGGACTTCCCAGGAGGTCACCCATCCCAGAATTCCTCTGGCTCAAGCGCGCTTAACTGTGGAGTTTTTCCCACAATCAAGCCCACTTAGCTTGCTACCCCATTTGCAAAACCTTAGCAAGTATTGTGCCTCATGAACCATTCAAGTAGAAATCCCTTGACTCTTTTTGAATTTAAGTATGGGGGTTTACGCAGTGCATTATATTAGATATCATTTTGGGATTCAACTGCGTTAAGTAAGTCATTCACGTATGACCATTTCCATGAGAGGTAGTCGTAACTGACTAATTCTCATGATTTTTGAATAGTTCACTTAGCACTCATTGCATCGGGTGATGCTCACAGGGGTGAAGAAGTGGGATTGAAACTAGTGAAATGTGGAAAATGAATCACATAGCATCAATCATCACTTCCGGGGCTTGCACCCGGTAACCAGGACTTCCCAGGAGGTCACCCATCCCAGAACTCCTCTGGCTCAAGCGCGCTTAACTATGGAGTTTTTTCCACAATCAAGCCCACTTTGCTTGCTACCCCATTTGCAAAACCTTAGCAAGTATTGTGCCTCATGAACCATTCAAGTTAGAGATCCCTTGACTCTTTTTGAATTTAAGTATGGGGGATTACGCAGTGCATTATATTAGATATCATTTTGGGATTCAACTGCGTTAAGTAAGTCATTCAAACGTATGACCATTTCCATGAGAGGTAGTCGTAACTGACTAATTTCTCATGATTTTTGAATAGTTCACTTAGCACTCATTGCATCGGGTGATGCTCACAGGGGTGAAGAAGTGGGATTGAAACTAGTGAAAAGTGGAGATTCGTGTTACCGGGTGCAATCCCCGGAAGTGATGATTGATGCTATGTGATTCGTTCTCCACTTTTCACTAGTTTCAATCCCACTTCTTCACCCCTATGAGCATCACCCGATGCAATGAGTGCTAAGTGAACTATTCAAAAATCATGAGAAATTAGTCAGTTACGACTACCTCTCATGGAAATGGTCATACGTTTGAATGACTTACTTAACGCAGTTGAATCCCAAAAAATGAAAACGGCTTTTACTATCATTTTACAAAAAAATTGAAAATTTACATCGGAAAAAGGTGGTGGTGTAGAATGAACACTTTTCATTTTCAAGTTGTTTTCTCATGTTTTTTTTCGGGTAATTTTAGCTAGAGTTGTAATTTTGAGGTAATAGTTCTTGTTTGATCAGTAACTTTGTTAATGTTGACATCAAGTACATATTAATCAATCAGGCTGCCATCAAGGACAACACATTAGACATAATGCCAACAATCTCCCCCTTTGGACTTGATGGAAACCACTTTGGTGTTTGGACATCACCTGCGAGCACCTGCAAAAACTATATTCTCTCTAAATACACCAAGCTTCTCTCCAATCATTCTTCTCTAAATACCAAGCTTCTCTCCCCCTTTGACATTAAAGGAAAAGGGTTGATCTAGGTTGAATGAAGTGTTTCCTTTATAGTGCTAATTGTTGTAGGTCTGATTTGCTTATATGAAACCTAAAATCTATATATTGACCATCATCCCCCTAATCATGTGGTGAACACTATAAAGATATTCAATATAGTACAATAATTTATGAATCAACCAAAAAAAATGAGATTTACTATCACCAGTGACTCTATGTTCCCATGATTACATTAATCATCCAACATATTGGGTTTACATATTGGACCCAAATTTTACATCAATTTCCCAAAATAATGGGATTATGTACATAGCATAACTTGATCCCAATAGCCCATACATGACTACATTTTACAATGATTACAACATAGGTATTTTTCATGACCTTTACATCAAGAGCCATATATGATACTTATAAATAAAGACATAAACCTCCACCATGAGGTAGAAAGACCATAATAGTCATAAACAACCATCATTCACCATATAGGAATCTGCAACATAAATATATGATAGTAGCAACATAGGAAACAACATGAACATCCTCCCCTTCAACATGCACGATAAGACAATGTAGTATAAATGTCTTAAATATCATCAGCATGTCATAAAATGTGTAGTGCTTCCAAGCATCACCAAGAAAATATAATAGAAGCATAAGATAATGCAATAAATATTTGTCAGCAAATCATCCACTTAACCTCATATCATCAACTTCAAAATGCTCTTTCTATTTGTTAGAAGAGCCACAATCCTCAAGTACCAAATACATACCAAACTCTTGTACCACAACACCATAAGTAACATATACATATTATTTACATGCATCAACAACATGTGTGAGAAAAAAGAGTACCTCCAGCATCACAAGACATAGAACTGATCAACAACATCATCAACCAACATTAAAAATAACCACAACTTACCTATCGTCTTCGTCAAGTGTGCCAAGTAGGATTAACACACCAACTACAACTTCAATAAGTGAAACACACACAACATTATCCATGGCTTTACCTCATTCAATTTATGCATCATTGATAAATCATGACATAATGAAAAAAACATATATATCTCTAGTAGTAACAACACCAACAATCCTATATTAAAAATGATATGTACTCATCATAGACATCATCATGCAAAAAGGAATTCTTAAGAAACCATAATTCCGACAATCGACCATTTACAAGCATAGCATTAATCCCCCTAAACCTGTGCCAACTATTCACTGTCAAATATGATCATATCCATCTCATCAATTACTAAATCCATAAAATAACCACAAAATCTATAACATTTTGCAAAAACTCATGAGCATAATTTCTAAGAATCATATGGGCATTATTAATAGTCTATAGTAAAGTAATGTCATTCCCAGGATACGAATAACCAATTAATAAAAACATATGAGAGGCTCCCCATGAACCTATGCTACTGTTCATTTATCACTAAGCAATATACGTTATTATATTTATATAAATATGTATATCAAAAACCATGTATTCACGTGACTGTCATTCATAAAATCGATATACAAAATATAAAATATTGATTTTTCATAGCTCTAGCTCCCCTTGAAGTTTTCTCTGTTCCTCTTCACTGTTACTTTATCAAATGTAATCTCAATAATATAAATATCACCAAAATATCCAATCATCATAAGGAATCATCATCTAGATACACATGCATAGCTCCCCCTCATATCATACATCATTGATCATGTGGACTTGATAATCATCACATGCTATTCCTGAGGTTATGTACCTCACATTTACTTCTATAATCATTGTTGAAAGTATGGTTTATAAGCAATGGACTACATTCAGAAAAATATCCCCAATGTCTTTAACTGATGTTCCTTCTTTGTCTAAATCTTCTTGCAATTTCTAATCATGTGCTCAAACTTGTGGAAATTATTCCATCTTTTTCTTCCATTCCAAATGTTTGGCCCACAATTAGTGACCTTATGTCCAAATATGTTACAAGAAAAATAGTATCCATGAAACTATCCTTCATACCTAGGGACTAATCTTCACTTTGAACTGGGAGATTTCATTTCAGATGTGTGATTTTATCTGGATTTCATTTGAAGAGCCTCATGCTGGTGGTTCATGTTATTACATTGTGAATCTAAAGTCATCTGGTTGTATCCAATGCCTATCTTGATTAGAGGCAAACATTGTTCATTGATAATCTTCTCTAGTGATTCAAATTCCTTTACCAATTTGTTGATTTTCTCATGATATTTCCTTAAATTTACAACTACTTATTGTAATTTTTTACATTGCTTTCCCTTTTCTTGAAGTATTTTTTATAAGACCTTCATTCTTCTATCAATTGCTTCCAACTACATACTTAGCATGCTTATTTCCAATTCTTTATTTAAATTCCTGAGTCTATCAGTTTCATTTAATGTCCATTAAGTCATCTTCTTCACAACTATCTGATTCACTAATTGATTGACCTTAAAGAGCCATAAGTACTTGATAACAACTGTTAGAATATAAATCTAAATTTTCCTGAGCATGAGATTTGTTTTTATTATCTTCATTCGAATAAAAACGTTGCATGGGTGAAAACTTATTTTTGGTATTTTTCTTGTCAACATCCTTTGCATTCTCTTAGTTATAATGATTCTTTTTTATATGTACATTTGGATGCATAGTGACCTACTCTTCCATAAGAAAAACATTTAAAGGGAAATTACCTTTGAATTTACCAGTTCCCACTTACAACTTTCTCACAAAATTTGCTTCTTCCTCAACTGAAATGTAACTTGTATCTTTAGGATATTCATTCTCTTTCCCCTTATATGTGTCTTTGAAGGTTTTTTTCTCTCATGCTTGATGAACCCCCTTTTCTCATCTCAAAAGTTGTTAGGATCCCATGGATTTGCTCAAGAGTAAGGTTATTCAAACCTTTCATTTCTTCAATTCAAGAGACTTTGGAATTGAACTTTGGTGTTAGTGATATCAAAATATTTTCAAGAATAGTATCATCCATTATTTGATCACCAAGACTATTCCTAGACTTAACAATCTCATCTACTCTAATAAAACAAATTGCAACACTTTCATCATCATGCATTCTAAGAGTCTCATATTGAATTCTATATGTTTGAAGTTTATCACTTTTTACCTTAGTGTCCCTCTCATAGCTTTGAACAAGCTTGTCCCATATAGCCTTCACAATGTTTAGTTGCATGAATTTCACAAATTCAAACTCAGGAAGACTTCCTAAGATAATATTTACAAAATTTTCATTGGTATCATACTATTTCTTCCCTACATTATATGTGTGAATGGAGCTTGGATATTGATATCGACCTTCAACAATTCTTCATGCATCAAATCCTAGTGCTTGCTAATATGTTATCATTCTGACTTTCCAAAATACAAAATTAGTTCCTTTAAACGAAGGATTCCTGATAGAAAATAATCCTTTTTGACTACTCATATTGATGGATCTCCCATTAAGTGATCAATCTTCTTTTGAGGGATTTGCTCTAATTCCAATTGTTAAGAAAAATATTTGGGTTGTGGAGGGGGGGCGGGGAGGGGCGTGAATCAATATTTTTAACTCACTTTAACTTTTCATTTTATTATTCTGAATTATGTACACTATTGTTCTTTATGCGAACAACATATGTACGTGAGTTCAATGAAAGAAAATAATAGATATCTGGTTAACCAATTCATCACGAGTTGCATCATATATTTACCTTTTACCAGTTCATTATTAATTTCATCAAACATATTGTATGAAATAAATATAAGAGTAAACCATCACACATAAGAAACACAACAACACATGAGAACACTAGGATTTTTAGGTGGAAATCTAATGTGGGAAAAAACCACTCTTGTCATCATCTTTGGCTTCTTTCTTATTATATCTAAGAAAACTTCATTACATCTTGTACTAGAACATAATATTACCATCATGTAGGCACACACCTACAGGAGGCGATAACCTCCACTCATTCTCCACCACCCACTAGAAGGGAGCTCTAACCCCCTGATATCATTTACCAAATCCTACCAGAAGGGAGCACCTACCCCCTGAACAAATTTACTATCTACCACTAGAAGGAATCTTTGAATCCCTCACAGAAAGCTCCAACCCATAGCATCTCTTATGGAACACATTTCATAATATTTCATATTGGATCTACATGACTAAATACATCAAAACTTGTACCCCACATTTCATCATATTTTCAAACTAGACCCACACCCAACATTATTATCAATACCAAGCTGAATACTGAAACTAAACTATAATCATAGAACCAACTGAATCACTGTATCATACAAAATTGAGTCACAACCGACGATTTCAACTAGATCAAACCAATCCATAATAGATATAAACCATAATAATCATATCATAAATAATCCATACACTATTAACCATCGCAAAAACAAAGTGTTGTCACTACAAAACCTGATCAGATTTACTTCAGACTGTATACACTATTGTTTGTAATCATACATGTGTATATACAAATTTCCTATGTATCACACATGAGCATAGATCTCAGAATACTTGAACATTAAGTTATTGGATCACTGAATCAACCACTCAACCATACACATATCCCTAAACCAATGATAGAACACTATATTAACATTACCAACCAATATTCCAATCATGAATAACCATACCAATCAATATTCTAAGACAAAGATCAACATGATCAATACTTCCTCAACAAATAGAATAAAACATGAGAAAATTCATCAAATATGATCATCAAGCCAAACTACAAAACCCTACAAGATATATGTGACCTTCATGAAGCATCTCATCATATGTGGGTGACTACCATTCATAACACACATGTATAAATATCAACATACTGAATACCATATCTCATAATATATGTGCGACCTTATAGAGATATATTCACGTGTGTACACAAACATTCATAAGAAAAACAGTGTACAAATCTGAAAACTTTTGCTACAAACACAACTACACCCTCCACAACCTTTACCTTCAAAACAATTGACTTCTGAATTATTTAATTAGATCATAGAATCATTATAACCATATATCTATCATTTTTAGTTCCTCGTACATTTACAATAAGTAAATGAGTCAATCATATATGTCTACATACTTTAGATATTTCATATCCGAGTCTTCTCCTTGCTCCCTCATGCACACCTGTTCCATATCAAATCACACAAGAATAACTCATTACGTGTACAATTAACATCTTGATATAGATTTTCTTATATAGCTTTAGCCATAGTAAATACCACAAGTAAATCCCTTGGTAATTTATTTAATATTCTTTGATAGGATCAAATAGTTGTTGTCGCTTCAATTACTATGGGCTAATATGATGGTAATGATCCCTCGTATCTAGAATTCCATGTTTCAAATTATGTACACGACTTTTACTCACAGGACCTACGTATCTACGTGACCCTTCTTCATATTATTTTCATATACATTCTCAAACTTCACCTTTAGCATCCATCTAGCACTGAACTATCATTTCTCTATTCATATCCTTTGCAGGATCTATACCAAACTGGATGAGACGTATTATCACAACGCTAACTTAAAATATGTCTTTATCAATCATGTTTCCATTGAGGACAACACATTATCCATAATCGCAGCACCATTAAGGAGAGTAAAAATAGTGCTTTATACAAAATTCATACTCCAAACTCTAACAAGGTCTAAAACTTTTGTTGAGACCTTTGTAAGGGACCACAAGGCCTGTGAAGTTAAAAATATATAAAAGATAGACTATTATAGGAAACCTTGGCTACAAACTCTAAGGTCATACACCATAAAATTTCTAAAGAAAACATTTTTTTCTTCAATTAAGCAACAAGTAATAACTAATGAGGAATTAGTCAGTGCTAAAACTTCAGTCGAGCATTGACTTGCAATTCAAAAATGACTTCATGAGAAAATAAGCCATCCATAATGAGAACAGGGGTTGCATGCCATATCAAAGTAGAAGGAAATATACTTGCAGTAGAAAGTGTTGATAGGCTAGGTAAATGCTACAGTCATAAGAAAATTAAATTTGAATAAAAACGAAATTAGGGTTATGGTGATATTATCTATAGCTAGCTTGATCAACCCTGCCTTGTGGAGCCTTGCAAAATTTTCCCAAGGAATTCCATCAGTAAAAATAGAAAAATTATTAAGTAATTATATATGTTACTCCTATATGATTAAAAGTAAAAACCTGAATCTGGAAGATAGTCTTATCGACATCAAATATTGATGTTGACACCTCTAATTCGATTGCCTCCAAACCTTGAACTCCAAAGGAAGGCAAATGTTTGTGAATGTGCAATTTCAAGAGGGTTAGTATAGGAATGACAATAACAGAGTAATCACAAATAATGAACAGAATAAGCAATGAAAGCACCTATGACTATGTCTATATGAAGAACCTTACTAGAGAATGATGTATGATGGAAAAACCCATGAATAGACTAATCATTTGCATAAAAAAAATTCCCTGAATGCAAAATTTCAAATGGCTGGAGGAGACGTTGAGGGGTGAGAGAGGTAGTTATGATGGTAACTCCTATTTGAATCAGAATATTTTCATCCTAAGTGTTATGCAACTAGCACAAAAAAATATAGAAAATATAGATGAATTACTTCAAAATCAACCTCTTCGAGGGGGAAACCTCCTTTACATTACACAAATGAACAATCATTGGATGATTCAAATGCAAAAACTCCTTTCTATATATAGTATTCTAAGGGGTCACAATATAATAAGAGCTGACATTATAATAATAATATGAGGCCACAACAATAACAATAGTGGGCTTCTATGGGGCACAATAATTGCAATATGGGGACAACATCGGCACACCAATAATAATAAGGGTTATAATGACAATAATAATGGGGGAATACACTAGTATTATGGGGACCTAACACCAATCTAGGATTCATGTCATTAGTTTTGCCAATGTGTAGGGTGGGGATAATACTGTCATGTAAGAAACTGACTAGTGGACTTCAAGAGGGTTCGTAAGATCCACTTACCAATCCTTATCATAAATATGAAGTGTAAAGAGTAGAAACTTAAATGGCTAATACTTATACTTGAAACATATTCCATATGGTTGATGAACCATAATACTAATGTTATATCATTAAACAATTGGTTTTCGCCCTATAATGAATAACTTTATAATACCAAAATACATATACCTTTTCTAAAAGGGAAATAATATATACAATAATAATTGTACTTGATCGAATCATGCATTATGTATTCTGTATAAAAGTTCCTGAGATCAAATTGATGTGGGATATGAGTCATTTTAAGGTAAAAGTAAGTAAAGAGGAGAACAATTTTTTTTTATGTTGGTATATTGAGCTTAGGGTGATGTATAACATAAATCTTAGTTATCTTGACATCTATCTCTATATGGAAGGTTTTGGTCATTTCTTTCTCTTCTTATTTGTGAAGGCTACTCATATTCACCTCTTTTTGTATCGATCTACAAATGATCTTATGATCCACATCCGAGCTACCTTCAAATTGGTTGCTCAAATTAGTGGCTATGACATTTTTCTTTAGGTTCATCTTTGGATGAAACTTCTAGTCCTTCTACTTTGTATGGCCAAAAATCTTGCAGTGGTTGTAGTGGCTACTAGGATATTTTAATTCGTGTGTTCTACTTCTCGTATTTTTATATTTCCCCATTTTTCCTTCTTTCTCCCCTCCCCAAAAGCATCCTGTTTCTCTTGATTTGATCAACTTGATTGCAAATTCTTCAGGCCTATGTTCTCCAGGTACTATGCCTATACACAAGCTTCATCAATAGATTTGGGCTTGAATAGTATCACTTTCTCTCGTAGATGGTGGTGTAGATCCCCCAAACACATGGTGACTACATTTGGGTTCTTTAGGGAGATACACTACATTATGGCCATCTTTTTGAAATCTGTAGTATACTCTTGCATGCTTTGCACCAATTCTCTCCTAAAGTAGTACCACTAATCCACTCGTCTTGTACATACCCAATAGTGTAAAATTATGACTTAAAAAGGGTGTTGAAATCCTCCCACTTAGTCACTCGAGGCTCTCGCTCCAACCTTATAGTATCTTTATGAAATTACCACTAATTTGGGATATGGCCCTTTCATTTTAGCCACAAAAATTAAATATTTTGTTCTTCCTCAATTGCATGGACACTGAAATACACTTCTAGTTGCTACAACTAGTGATTTAGCTTTAGAGCATTGATCTCACAGTGATATTTCTTTATATCAAAAATTGACTCCACTTTAAACTTGGGCCATGATTGATTGGTGGAACTCAAATCAAATTGATCTTTTGTAGGTTCATTATTCAGTTGGGTCTTTGTTTCTTACCAATCTCCTAATCCACCTTCTGATTTGTCCTCTACACTATAACCCCCATATTTCTTGAATATCCTAGGCTTACTACTCAAGGCCACCATGAGGAGATTTACATTATGATTTATATTTGCATATTTTCATTCTAGTCCTGGAAATCTCTCCTCTATAGGATCACAAGGGTCATTCACAAATTTGTTAGCTCTGATTAGGTTTTTCATGACTTTTTTCCTAGTTGATCTAAATCCACTGAAAATATTGCCCATATACCCAATGAAACTTGCTTCAATACTAATATGATCCATAAACCACCATGGATATTTCACTAGATAGTTCATCACAATAGATTTGATAAAATTATATTTAAAATTTGAAATCGTACACAATTACAATCGTATTTCTTTTTAGAATTCTAGATTTGTAGAATACTCTTAATAATGCATGCATGCAAATATTTTTTTTTACAGAAAATAGAGAACAATGGAGTAAAATATCACACAGGCATTTGACACAAGATATCACCTATGAAACACTTTTGGGAGAAAAAACGGGCTAGAAGGTGAGATCACTCCACTTTCTTTCTCTGAATGGAAATATGGTTGTGAGTACAAAGAAGTATGTTCTATGACCCATGGGATGCTAGAGTGCACAAATCCTCTCTATGTCCTCCACTGTCTATTTGCCTTGGATACTTTTGCTCAGCTATGGAACAAATTGACTTAAAAGAATGGAACCCCTTTTACTCCTAGTGGCCCAGTTATAACACAACTTGATACCCTACTGGTGGTTGTGTTTGACAACGTCAACTCTTAACCAAATTTATAATATAGAATATTCTACAATATTCTTCATCATAATCACATGGCTATCCCATTTTCCTTGAATAATGGGGGCTAATGTGCAATCCTCTCTAGTTATGGTGTTGGAAATAGGAAGGGCAAATTCAGAGTGGCATAAATTTCACATACATACTCTAATTGAGGTGATTCTTGCACCATTGGAAAGAGAAATTTTTTTACCTCGAAAAATTTGTTTAATGCACCAAAATAATCACAGAAATAATAAAACTCTATCTTATCAAACTGGGACCAACAAGTAAATGTGGTCCTGATAGTTAATTCCTCTACTTTTTCTACTCTGAAAGAATTGAGATAGATGACAAACAATATAATTATACATTCTCTATCATTAATTAATTTAACCAAAAAAATTCAAAGGTAATAAATACTTTGAATATTGATGAGCGCCAATATTATAGCAAGAATGTTGCAACTCCTAGGGCTACCAACTTTACTTCATCAACATGGGCTTCATACAAACTTGGAGGTGATAGTGTTGTATACACAATAGATGCAATGGTCTACTCTTTTTACGTTTCAACTGGGGCAATAGACCGCTAGGGTTTCTCAAACAAGTCTTCTATTGACTAGAAGAAGACTGACTACCAAATTGAGAAGGGAAAATTATCCTTAATGAAAGAAAAGGAATGCTGCCTAATTTAAGGAATGAAAAGACTAAATTGGAAGATACTTGTAAAGTGACATGAAATCCTTTATCTAGTGATTGACACATTTTTCTTGCAAAATAAACCTAGCTTAACCTTGTTTATAACTTGTGATGATTTTTAGACTAACTGAGAGTGGAATCTGATCTAAGAAGTAGTATGAATCCTACATGCATGTGCTAATTTAGGAATTGTAGAAAAAACCCTTTTTTGATGTTTTAGTTTTATGAATGAAAATGTTAATGTTCACTTGTTCTTTGGCAGGGGAGACAACTATGGAGGAAGAGGTATGGACTGGTCTCAAGGGTATGGAAGCCAAAGAGAGGCCTAATCGAATATGAGATGACAATTTTTCTAAATTTGGGATTGAAACGGGATGCTACAAAGTTTCTTGTAGTACTACTATAGGACGTCCTAGTTCCACTACACGATGCCCTGTTTTACTACAAAAAATAGGTTGAAAGCTTAGGAGATAGGAGGGAAGGTAGAAAGAAGTGTGGAATAGGTATTTGATGGAGAAATAAGGCATGGAGGGGGTGAAAACTATACAAGGCTTAGTCATATGCTTCAATATGGTTGGATTTTCTCAATCGAAATGGAAATTTTTCTTATAAGACAACAATTCAAATTTAGGGTTTAGTGGACTTTGGCAGCATGGATGGATAGGATTTGGATGAGGAAAATGAGATGAGGTCTCCTGGAAAATTAGAAGCTCCTACAACAACATAAAATCTGGTCTTCATTTATGCACAAATTCATCTATACATGGAAGATATTCATTGAATGCAGGAAAACAAATTTATTATTACGTAATGGTTGGGTTCATGAATGGAAGTGCTTGGAAACCATAGAAAAACTTAAGATCTCAAAATGACAATTGCAAATAATCCTAAGAAACTCAAAGAAAATGATCTATTCATCGAGAAACCCTATATTATGTAGTAACCAAACAATAAATCTATTTTTGGGTTGTGTGAAGGTAACCCACAAGTCATGATCCCATAAGGGAGATGAGGTGAAAGCTACTATCAAAAGATTTTATGGAGTGTATTCTGTCACTATGCTACCACTAATATAACTATCCACAAATAGAAGGAAACTAATTAATCATCCAAATACTTGCAAATTAACAAAACCAAAATCACTTCAGCACTTAACTATGAATGTAATCTAAGAATATCTGCACAAAAAGAGGAACCTCTGCTGCTAGGGTTAGGCCCTAACCCAATATATTTAGGCCTCTAAGTCAACTTAGTGCTACATCAAGGGAATGCTTCTCATTTTAATTAAAATATAAAAAATATAGAAGAGTCATCAATCACAGTGTCTTCGCTCAACAATGCCTCTTGGCCTTCTTATTTATATAACTAAAGCTACCAACAACTTCCTTAAATTTAGGGAGGTCTAGCTCCCAAACTCGAGATCAACTCATTTTGAACTATCATTCTCTTGGCTTCCAGTGATCTTAAGGGCTTGGCTACTTCTAACTCCAAGCTGATGAGATCTGGTAGAGGAATCTTTGAGTGACTGGGAAGTTAAGGAGGGAGATCGAATCTGCTAAAATCACACTCTCTTTTCTAATTCGATTTCCTTAACTTTAGTTAGCCAAAATTTTCTCTGAAACTTGTAATAAATGTACATTAGACCAGAAGACATTATCCGAAGTATATCCTTAAACTCTCTTAAAGCTACCTGAACTTTGTAAATGCTCATACGAAAGTTTAAAGTCTTATGGATGTCGAAGCCTATCAGAAATAACATCTAAACAACGACAATTTGCAACTAGGATAGAGCAATGAGGACCTTCAGTCAAAGCACATTGACCGTTGGCCCATGGGGATTGTGCATGGCACAAAAATTGTAGTTAGGAGGCTCAGACCAAAAAACAAAGGTTGTTTCTGAATCGCGCATTGCTGGGCATAACCCCTTGTGAAGGAAAAGCCCCAAGTGCATGGTCATAAGGGAGCCAGAAAACCATGGGAAAAGCGCTAAAACTGAAGGCCACTCCCATGCTCCAAAATCGGCGGAATTTTGGAGGCATTTTGGATGGTAAGTAGGTTTGTCAGAGGACCCAGTGATGCTATACATTGATTCACATGTGTTCGGTTAATGAGAGAGAAAACCACTCTCATCGGTGGTGTTATGCGCCTATACCAATAGGTGTCATATATCATGATTGACTTGATTTAGCTTTGTAATATGTTCATACCTTTACTTGTTGCAAAGGTTTTCCATATTTGTAAAAAAACCAAAAATTTAAAATGTGTAATAAGGGTATACCATATAAAAAGAATAAAAGGGTAAAAAGAATAAAGAAAAGGTCAAAAAAGGAAAGAAAATGAACCCCAACAAATAGAAAAGACCAGGAAAGTGTGCAAGTCTAAATGCCACTACTTTGTTACTGTTGTATAATAAAAATTATTTGCATCTTGTCATCTATGCCACAATTCATGAATAGTCAAATAGTTTAAGCTTGGCTAGTTCATATTTTCCATTTCACACTGTAGAAGTAGAAAATAAATATCTGACCAAACAGTTTAATCTTGGCAAATAAGTAGATAGGTAGAGTGAAAAAGGACCCCAAAAGTTTAATATGGGCCCTTGAATGTAATAACTATAGATTTAAATAGGCATCACCATGTAAAAGGAAAGAAAGTTTGATAAGGGTTTGCCAGTCTAAGTGGACCCTTATAAAGAAGTGAAAATGCTAGGTTAAGTAGGTAGGGTAAGTAGGTGATGGTTGCAAAATAATATGTGGTGAATGATAAGCTTAAATGTGTAATTCTTTTACTTTCATCACAAGGCAAAGGCATGTATCACATGTAAGGTACATCAAGAAAACAAAGTCAAAAATAATTAACTTCCCTGCTCATTTCCCCTAAATTTTCACTAATATCCCCTAAGTGTTAAGGTATCTATCAAGTTACAAGGGCTCAAAGCATTTCTCTAACTTTTGGAGGGACTAGACCCTCGGCCCAATGATTTGTAATTCCTAAGTACTTAAACACCTTCACCTATAATAACCCCCCTTCATATGTCATTCATTTCCCTAATAAAGCTTTTCCTAAGTAAAATCCTATTTTACTTAGGAAGAAATAAAACACTCTCCATATAAACCCACATATTCACTTAGCCTAAGTTTTAAATGTGTATGATGAAAATATTATAAACCTAGCACTTTACTATTCATTTTTGTCATATTAACTATTAATTCATATTATTATGTAATTCCCCTATATAAAGCAACATTAGCCATTCCCGTCCCCAAATCAAACTGTCCTCTTTACAATTACTGCAGACTTAATTAATGAGATGCTCTAGTTTCAGCCCAGTCAAGCCCTTGCCCCCATTTCCCTTGGAGATTTGCGAGATAAATCATCCAAATTTTCCCAGTCTAAACTCAGTCGCTTTTGCCAAAATTTCATATATAAGCAGCATTAACCCAAAAGTCCCCCTCCTTATTTGTCAGTTTTCTTCACAGAGACATGAAAACTATAGTTGATATGATAGCTAAAGTCATGGGATTCAATACTAGTGAGTATATGGATGAAATGAACCTAGTTTTAATGTCTATTTTTACTTCTGGTCAGCCTCCTATTGTGAAGTATAATTATGCCGCATTTATTGCTGAAAAAATCCATGACCAACTCATGAGACTGGAAAATGAAAAAGTATTCAAGTATTCCACATTCATCTATCACCTTATCCTCTACTATCAATCTCGCAAGTTCCCATTTTCTATAAATAAACTTGATACAAAGGGTAATCCAAGATCAATCGTTTTTTGGACTTCTATCTTCCACCATGATTTTGCTTGTCCTTATTCGTACAATGAATTCATTGACTAGTTTGTCCACCCAGTAACCACCACGCTGACACGAATCCCTCCTCCTAGGATTAGTCATGAAATCAAAAGAATCCTTCAGCTATCCAAACATTACAAGGTAAGTGATTGTTACTTGTACCATAATCACATGGAAATTAGGATATATGGTTGTGAGCTTCCTCCATTCAAACTACCAAAATATGTTCTTATGAGGTTGTTTGCATTGGAGTATTATAGAAAAATGATAAACTCGGACCACATTCACTTTACCAAGGTCAAAAAGAAAGCACATTTGAGAATAAAGGATCACCTCAGCCCATTTGTCTACAACAATAGAGAGGCAGGAAAAGCAGTAGAAGAAATCCTAGAACACATGAGATTAAATAAAAATTTTGATTGGAGATATGACCCGCATAGTTTCATTTGTGATAGGAGAATGAAAAATAAGTTATCACCATATTTTCATCATAGAATCCCTGAAATAGAGAAATATGCAAATATGGTGAATGGGGGGAAGGAACTGTTGTTGAGATGGATAGTGATCAGGTCAATGTAGATAATGTGATGAAAGATCTAGAAAGGAGACTTGACCTAGACTCTTTTGAATAGGTACCAGTTGGGACTTCTCAGAAGCCAACACCAGGAACTAGTGCCTCTACAACAAATACCTCTCATAGGAACTCACAGGAAACAAGTACACCCCATGCAAAACCATCATAGGGAAAAGAATAAGGAACCAATATTCCAGCATCAAGGCAATCAGACATGTCAAAGTAGCCTTAAATCTCTGAAGAGCAGGCTCAGCTAGAGACCCATCCAACTCAAGTTAATATGGGAGATCCCCCAGTTTTGCAAACTCCTCTGAATGAGGAAAAAATCTTAAAGAGAGACAGGGAAGTAGCTACCCCTACTAATGGTCCTTCAGACCAGCCTGGTGCTAAGAGGCATAGGCTAAATCCACATTCAAAATAATAATTTGTTGAAGAAACAATAGGGAGTTTGAGAAAAGAAGGTGGAGAGAGTCTGCATACTTTCCTAGTAGGTGGGACACCTTCTAGGTCACGAAGATAAAAGCTGGAAAGACAACAAAGTACTGAAATTTCATCCTTCAGGTCTACACCTAACAATAACTTAGACATTAAAGAAAAATTCAAGTAGATAAAGGCCAAAAATGAATAGCTAATTGCGCAAGCCTACATTTAATACTTAAAGATGGCTCCTACCAATCAAACTAGGTTGATGTCAGCTTATGACATCAAGGAAGGCAAAATGCAGATGAGCTTTTTAAAGCCTAAAGTAAAGCAGCCCCAAACACTTGTAGACTACCTCCAAACTAATTTTGAGGTCTTGGCCAAGGACATTCACCCCATATATCACTTAGAATCGCATAAGTAGACAGTGGAAATGGTTTATTCAAAATTGACAAGCAAGGCCATGATGGCTCATAGATTGGGGAACTCATTGAACAACACCACTGCTCAACTATAGTTAGAAAGAGCCTCCTCACAGATAAAAGACAACGTAATAAAATCATTGGAGGATTTTTTAATTGGATTGGGTCATAACCAAAAGTATGTTAAAGCTGCAGAGGCCCTAATAAAAAAGAAAAATGAAGATATAGCTGCTTTGAGAAAATAGCTAAATTTTCCACCACTTATGCATCCATAGACTGCTAAACTAATTGAAAAGAAGAATGAAGAAGAGCTTATGGACTTAGTCCCCAAGCTAAATGAACAATTAAGGGAGACATAACAGGAATTAGAAAAAAACTACAAAGTAGGCAGAGTGAGTAGACCTCTTAGTCTCAGAATGTAGTACCAATGGTTTCTACAACAATCCCTTCCACATTGGCAACTGCTCTAGCACAAAATATCCCTTTGGCCACAACTGAAACTATTCCAGGAACAAGTACAAGTACAACATGGGTAGGAACTTCCTGTCAAAGCACAAAACAATTAATCAAGTCCATGGAGGAGATGAAGCTCCAAGTCACTGAACTCAAAAAGGTAAAGGAGAAATTCATTACCTTAGAAAAAAAATATGATGTGTCAAAGATTAATTTTGCTGAAGAAGTAAGGAAAAATAAAGTCTTAGCTCAACGGGTAAAAGCACTAGAGAAGGATCTCACCTTTGAGAAGCCTTCAACAGATATTAAGAAAATATTATGGACCAACATCACTCAATCAATCAATGATGTTTAGTCATCAATACAAATCATTTTTGAATAGACTGATTTAGTCAAAGTTGCTCTTCAAGAGATTCAAAAAGCCAAAGAAGAGCTAGGAGGAAAACCTGAAGAAGCTATCGGGCTAATAAACTTTCTGAACAACAGAAATAGGCATCAACTAGAACAGTTGAACATTAAGGATAGAACTAGAACCATCATAGAAATCAAGAAAGTCTTAACCAAAAGGTCTCTAATGTAGAACCTAGAAAGAAAATGTTAGAACATGCAAGAAGACATACATGAATTTATGGAAAAATTTGGCATTTTGCAGAGTAAAGAACTTCTTAGTCCTTTAGTTATCAATGATAAGTTAATGAAGCATCAAAATTATATTAACAAATTGTATCAATATAAATAACCAAGCTAGTTCATCTGCTAGTTCAACTGCACCCAAAGCATTACCTACAGGAAAAGTTCTCTATGACAGTTTCGAGAACCTCTTTTATGTTCAACATGAATTGAAACACTTGTTTCCTGTACAGCCAAATTTTGTAAAATACATAGAGGCTGATGAAATTTACAGAAAGCTAACAAGGACCAGGATACCAAGGGATGACTGGTGAACAGATATGAAAGACATCCTATAATTTACCTTGGTAAAAAGTAAATTGAAGTATTTACCATAGTCAATTTTGGTAAAAGAAGGTGAAATGATAATAAAGCTCGTAAAGAGTATCAGAACAGGTTGAAGAGTGTCAGTAAAAAGCAAAAAGAAATCAGCCAACACAAAATTACGAGCAAGAAACAAGATGCTGAATCATAGGGCTTGCCTCCATCTCATTCAACAAAAAATAGGGACAAAAAGCTAGCAGTTCACTTTTAGTTTCTATCTTCAAGACCATCTATCTATACTCTTATGTAAAATATATGTAGTATTCCTAGAATATGTCTCCCTTAGTTAGGAGATATTTTGTTGAAAATTTTTGTATAAGTACTTCCTCATTTGAAGTACTTAGGGTGTATTCTTAAACATTTATGTAGACTCATTATTTTGAAATAGAAGTGTTATTGAACAACTATTGTATGGCTAGCTGGAAGAAATAATAAAGCAAAGGACTTTCAGAGAATTCATATGGCAAACAATGGAAAAATAAGTATTCTATATCTTATGTTTTTACTATTTTCTGGTTTAAATATTCAAATGTGTTTCATATCTAAATGATAAAGGAAAAAGTATATTTCAAAAAGTGCTTTACTGCATTCTGTCTTTAAAATCATTTATATACTCTATGTTTTCTTCTAACCTATCATAGGTAGGGAATTCTTAATTGCTCCATGCTTCTTAGTTTACAATTATAGTCATTTAACAAGAAATTCTTAATTGCTTTTTGTTAATGATCACCCGTTTTCCCTCATTTTGAAACTCTATTGAAGGATTTTTAACTGCCCTTCCTCCCTTTCAAGACCATCTCATACTTTCAAGTTACCATTTGTCCCTTGTTTAGCTATCTTACCCTGTGAAGCCCTCCTTTGTTGAATCAACCTGATCTAGTTAAGCCATATTTAGTTGACTCCATAGTCCAATGGCCTGAGATATTTTGTTCTATCTATCCGCTCCTGAATTCCACCACTAAACAAAATCAAACCCCTCCAAGCTTTCATAACTAGCCTAATATCCCATAAAACAAAGCTAAGTTATAAATAGAGATCCCTCTTTGAGTATAGATTGGCTAGATTCTATACTTAAAAATTGGTTTGTGGTTACCTTGGACCCCTTTCCTTCTTCTAAGAACTTCAAGGAAAATCTGAGTGATAACATAGTGGCAACTCCACTAGGGAGACAAAATCCTCAGTCAAAACAAATCTTTAAGAACATTTGAAATCTAAATCTAAAAGCATATTAAAGAAATCATAAAATTAATTTGTTTGATATCAGTTAAGAAAATCAAAAACAAATCCCAAAAACTTGGCTTCAGAAAGGACCAATTACACTAGAGCTAATCCTGATCCCAATCCACCACAAGTGATTGAGAACCCCAATCTGATCCCCAAAATTCTTAGGAGACAAGAATTTTCTGTTAGTCCTCAACCCACCTTCAGATCTTCATCCTGTATCGTTAGGTGGATTTACCTCGAATACCAAACCCTTGACTAATATTTTGAAACCTCTTTGTCTAGGACTTATTCTGAATTAGTTGACTTAGTCCAAGACCTAGAGTTCATCCGAGAATTAGAGCTCCAAGAAACTAATTTTTCAATTGATGGGTATTTACATAACTCACCACAATCTAATCTTACCACTGAAGGAACCCCTAATCCGTCTGCAATCACTTATGTTTCTGCAAGCTTGTCGCCATTTCCTCATATATCTCAACCTCAAACCACTCCACATCAGACCATCCCCTCTAGTTCTCCATCCACAACTCAAACATCCATTGTTATTCCAACCCCAGTTGTTGTTTCACCATTACCTACAGCAATGGCAAATAGATATACCCCCTAGTACCACAAGCAAACTTAGGTGCCATGCCCCCGGATTACGAAAGTAAGATCACCACTTTTGATGGCACTGGTGCCTATACCACCTAGAAACACACCAGGAAAGATGACTGATTATTTTTAAATTTATGGAATAGATACTGATGATGTACAAATGAGAATATTTGTTCAGATTTTATATGGGGAAGTTAGAACCTAGTTTAGAGGTTTAGCAGTAAATAGTATAGACAACCTAGCAACTCTCTATAGACAATTCCTGAATCGATGGGAGAAAAATAAAGATCCCCTTCAGATTCTCTCTGAATATGAAAACCTAAAGAGAGGAACACAAGAAACTGTGTAGGATTATTACACTAAATTCAATAGTGTCTATAATTCCATCCTTGAAAATCTTAGACCCCCACCTGCTTTAACATTAATCAAATTCCTAGATGGATTTGATTATGAAATGGCTTTCCAGCTGAGAGAAAGAGCTCCCCCTACTTTGGAATATATGCAAAGCATAGCAGTCAGTGTTGAATCCAACCTGATATCTAAAAGAGCCTAAGCTAGGAGTGAAAGGAGGATACCATTAAAGGAAGAAGCCTCACCCTTTGAACAAAAGTTAGATGCCATAATTAAATTGATGGATAGACTAGGAGACACAATAGAGAAAATTGAAAGGAAAGATCCTTGAGGTGGTCAGCAAACCAACACAGGGAGAAATCCTAATTTCAAAAAAAATCAAAACCAGAACACTGGAAAGAGTGGTCTTGACCAAAACAATAGACCCCCATTCCAGTAGAATTATGTAGAAGCTTCCAACTCTAATGTTCTAGAAGAAGATACTCAAATAAATTTGATGGGACTTAGTAATGAAGGAGAAGCTTTCTTGACCTAAGAGGATGAAGAGGCTCACATACTCAAATACTTCCAAACTCAATCAGGTGAATCATTCAACTTTAGAGAAGGATATGACACAACCATCCTTGAGGTGAACAAGCAATACAATCTAAGAAGTAGGAGAATTGATGTTCCTGAAACAAACAAACAAAAGGTTCCAAATCAGCCTACAAGAGGTAAAATAGTGACCACACCTGCACATATTCTTTCTAGATCAAATACTAATCTTTCTAACCCCATAATTGAAGATGTCTTCAATAACCAACCAAAGAAAAAACAACCCTCCACTTCCCTTCCTCCCAAAGGAATTGTGGAAGAACCTCTAGAGGTTGATCTAGGAGAATCAATAGATCATGATTCCACTCCTCAAAAGGAGAAAAATAAAGAAAATAGAGAGAATACTCTTGTTCAAAATCCAACGAACAAAACAGAAAAACCCTTTAATCTGGAAATTGAAGTAGGTAAGCTGAAAATTGTTGTCCCATTATCCGAATTAGCTAAACATGAGGCCTACTGAACTCAAACTAATAGATCACTGAAAATTATTGGAACTAAAGACTAAGTTAATCTTTTTGATGACTAGCCCGAATTAATCTTTGCCCTAGAAGTGAATGGAAAACCATTAGAAGGAGGAATTTCTCCCTTCTATGTGAGCTTAAACATACATGATAAGATTCTTCCCAACACCATGTTTGACTCTGGGGCATCTGAAAATCTTATGCACAAGTCTGTAATGGACAAGCTAGTCCTAGACATCACCAAACCATACAAATATCTATTTTCTTTTGATTCTAGTCAGGTGAGATGTTTAGGATTGATAAAAGACTTATGTATCTCATTGGTTCAATACCTTGCAAAAACAATTTTAATGGACATTGTAGTAGCAGATATACGACCTAGATATGGCATGTTATTATACAGATCCTGGGGTGCTAAACTCCAAGGATCTCTTCAATTGGATATATCATATGCTACTATATCAGTTTTTGGACAACCAAAGAAACTATACAGTGAAACATTAATAAAATATGTAGTAAGTAGCTAGGAAAGACCCCAAAGTTTCCCCATCTACTCAGTACACTCTGATATGGACTCATTCATTCTTTACAATGTAGAAACCAACCCTTCCAATACTTTATAAGTTTTAGCATCAGAACCAAAAGAAATTATAAAATAAAAGTCAATTGTTCATATTCAAGAAATATCAGGTAACAAAGAAAAATCAGACGAGAATGAAAAACTAGATCCCACTGTTAGACAAATTCCTACTACCCTAGACACCAATTATGAGCACAAAATCCTTTGGCATTTAGAATTTGATGGATCAGTCAATAAAATAGGGGTAGGAGTAGGAGTTTCCGTGTACAATTTAGAAAACGATCATGCTGAAGGCCATGCCTACAGATTAAATTTCAAATGCACCAATAATATGGCGGAATATGAGGCTCTCTTGTTGGGTCTTAAACTTGTCAAAAGATTAGGAGAAATTAGAGTGTCTGTCATAGGAGATTCGGAACTGATAATCAAACAGATTAAATAAAAATATCTAACTAGGGTTCCTAGATTAGGATATTATAGAGGAACAGTCATAGAAATTCTCGACACATTTTTAGAAACTCAGCTTGCTACAATCACTAGAAAACACAACTTGCAAGCCCACAGTCTAGCCTTGTTTTCCAACACCTCAAAATTACCTTTTCAACCTAATCATCACTTTACTACTAAAATTAGGCACAGACCAGCCATCCCTAATAATCTGAAGAATTTGCAAATTTTTTATAGCGATGAGCAGATCAATAGCTTTTTAACTTTAAATGAAGAGTTTTCTAAAAGTAACATAGATGTTGATATGGTTGTTGATTCTAATCCAATAGATGAGGTAGAAATCATTACTTCAGAGAAAATTTCAATGAATATGCTTCATCCCACAAAATTCACACAAAAAGAGATTCAAGACCTGAAGCAAATGGACCTAGATGAAATAATTGAAGAAGAAACAAAGGTTATCAACCTAAAGTACAATCGTCTACCTAAAGGATTGAATCCTCTAGAAGATTTGTTTGATTCCAATGGCATTCCCAAGAAACCTAAAATGGAACCATTAAAAGAATATATTGAAGAGTACAGCTTCGAAACATAGGACAATCCAAAAATGATAAAATTGTCAAAATCTTTACGTCCTAACAAGAAGCTAAAGTATGTTGAACTTATGATAGAATTCCAAGATGTCTTTGCCTAGATTTATGAAGATTTGAAATCCTATGACACCTCTATTATTCAGCATACTATACCTCTGAAGGAAAATCAAAAGCATTTTAAACAAAAACTCAGAATTATTAACCCTGTGCTATTATGATCAATTGAAAAAGAAATCAAACATATGTATGAAGCAGGGCCTTTTGCCCCTATTAGAATTTCAGAGTGGGTGTCTAACTTAGTACCCACTAGGAAGAAGACTGGGGAAATAACGTTATGTGTTGATCTGAGAAATGTGAATAAGGTCTCTCTTAAAGATAACTATCCTTCACCCAAAATGGATCATATTTTGCAAAGAGTAGTGGGTTTTTCTAGAATTTCTCTTTTAGATGGGTTTTTAGGATATAGCCAAATCCTGGTTCATCCTGATGACCAAGAGAAAACTTCTTTTACAACACCATGGGGCACTTTTATGTACATCAAAATTTCATTTGGATTAAAAAACACAGGAGCTACCTTCCAAAGGGCAATGGACATTGCCTTTGCCAAAGAAATTCATGATTTTCTTGTTATATATTTGGATGATCTAACTTTTTTTTCTAAATCTGACCAGCAGCACTTAGACAATCTCAAGAAAGTCTTCTTAAAATGCAAAAATTATGGCATTTCTTTGAATCCAAAAAAATTCCTTGTTCGGTATGGAAGAGGGCAAAATTTTATTTCATATTATTTCCAAGGATGGAAATCAAATTGACCCTTCTAGGATCGAAGTTATTCTATAGATAACTCATCCAAGAAGTATTAAAGAACTTCAAGCTTTACTAGGGAGGATAATTTTTTTAAAAAGATTCATTTCTAACTTAGCAAAACTCATTAGATCACCAAATAACATGCAAAAAAAGGATTCAAGTATCAAATGGATAGTAGAGGCCAAGCAATCATTTCAAGAAATAAAAATGGCCTTAACCAGAACACTGATGCTCACAAGTCCTAAATTTGATAGAGACTTCATCATTTTTTTCTTTTGCATCAGAACACACCATAGTAGTAGTTTTATTACAAAAGGATGATCAGGGATTTGGAAAACCTATAGCCTTTTTTAGTAAAGCACTTAGAGATTCATCATTAAAATACAAAATAAAGGAGAAGAAAGCTTTTGCACTGGTAAAAGCTATAAAGGATTTCAGAGTCTGCATATTATACTCTCATGTGATAGCTTACGTTCCTAGTGCAGTTGTCAAAGACATTCTCACTCAGGATGGAATTGATGGTAAATGAGGTAAATGGATAGCTACCATCTTAGAGAATGATATAGAGATAAAACCTACAAAATTAATAAAAGGTCAGGGATTGGCCAAATTCATGGCAAAAGCTAACTATCAAGCCCTAGACATAAATTAACTAGACAATGAGCACGAGATGGTGACTCCACAAATCAGCCAAGCCTTTTCACACTCACCTTGGTATGCTAATGTAATTTATGTTTTACAAAACCTACAGGCTCCTCCAGGGTTGTCCAGAACCAAGAATAGGTTTTTAAAAATGAAAGCTTCAAAGTTTTGTCTCTTAGATAACACTCCTTTTTGGAAAAATCATGAAGGAATTTTATTGAATTGCTTACTAAAAGATGAAGCTGACAAGGCTATCGAAGAATTTCATGCAAGAGACTATGGTGGACATCTCTACTCGAAGTCAATTGCAGATAAGATCCTAAGGGCTAGATTCTATTGGCCAACCTTGTTTGCAGAAGAAATTTGTAACCTCTTGCCATAAATGTCAAGTCTTTGAAGGCAAAAGGAAATTGTTACCTTTACCCGTAAAACCCATTTCCATCGAGAAATATTTTCAACAATGGGGTCTTGACTTCATTCGAGAAATCCATCCTCCCTCCTCTGGCCAACATAAATGGATACTCACTGCCACTGACTTTTTACTAAATGGATAGACACCATTCCCTCCCGACAAGCCAATGAAATTGTGATTATAGGTTTCCTAGAAACCAATATCTTATCTAGGTTTGGTTGCCCCACTAAAATCATTACTGATAATGTTGCAGCTTTCAAATCAAAGATGATGATCAGTTTCTGTAAAAAGTACCACATTACGTTGGGCCATTCCATAGCCTACTACCCTAAAGGGAATGGACTGGTCGAATATTCTAACAAGAGTCTGATTAGTATCATCAAAAACTATTGAAAGAAAACAAGAAAAAATGGAACAAAAAACTGATAAATGTTTTGTGGGCAGAGAGGCTTGCAACCAAAAACTTCGCTGGAACTAGTCCTTATGAGCTAGTATATGGCATGGAGGTTGTCTTTCCTTCATCATTAGGAGTTATTTCCATGAAAATATTCCAAGAAGCTCATGTGGAACCTAATGATATTAAAAAAAAAGATAAACTAGACTATCAATTTGCAGCAGATCAGGGAGGAGGTGTACTAAAGATCCGAAGTGGGGCAGGAGAAACTAAGGAAGAAATTTTACAGAAGAACCAAAGTAGAATATTTCTACCTTGGAAATAAAGTGTTAAGATGGGATTCCAGAAGAGAGGATAAGGGGAAGCATCGGAAGTTTGACTTCCTATGGAAAGGACCATACATCATCTATGCTTTCAAAGGAAACAATGCATATTTTCTTAAAGAGTTAGATGGTACAAAAGCTAAAGAAGGACCAGTCAATGGTAGGATGTTAAAGCATTTCTTTGATCCTACTAATTAATGCTACCATGTTTTTCACTGTACATATTATATCCTTTGTAATGTCATAGTGTTGATTGGACAGTAAGATTTTGGAGTTGAAGCCTGAAGAGAAGGCCCTAAGTTTCAAAAGTATCACTGTCATACATACAATAAAGCAGCAAGGAAAAGAAGATTGCAGAGCATAGTCAAAGTCATTAAAAGGCCACTGATCTACTGTTTTTTATTTTCAACCAGGGAAAACCATCCCCAAGTGGAGCCACTCTTATGCCCCTATACCAATAGGTGTCATATATCATAATTGACTTGATTTAGCTTTGTAATATGTTCATACCTTGACTTGTTGCAAAGGTTTTCCATATTTGTAAAAAATAAAAAAAAAATTAAAAATGTAAAGAGGGTATACCCTAGAAAAAGAATAAAAGGGTAAAAAGAATAAAGAAAAGGTCAAATAAAGAAAGAAAATGAACCCCGGCAAAAAGAAAAGATCAAGAAAGTGTACAAGTCTAAATGCCACTACTTTGTTACTATTGTATAATAAAAATTGTGTGCAATTTGTCACCTATGCCACAATTTATGAATAGTCAAACAGTTTAAGCTTGGCTAGTTCATATTTTCAATTTCACATTGTAGAAGTAGAGAATAAAGATCTAACCAAACAGCTTAATCTTGGCAGATAAGTAGATAGGTAGAGTGAAAAAGGAGCCCAAAATTTTAATCTGGGCCCTTGGATGTAATAAGTGTAGACTTAGATAGGCATTACCATGTAAAAGAAAAGAAAGTTTGATAAGGGTTTGCCAATCTAAGTGCACCCTAAAGAAGTGAAAATGCTAGGTTAAGTAGGTATGGTAAATAGGTGATGGTTGCAGAATAATATGTGGTGAATGATAATTTTAAATGTATAAATCATTTACTTTCATCACAATACAAAGGCATGTATCACGTGGAAGGCACATCAAGCAAGAAAAGTAAAAAATAATTAACTTCCTTACTCATTTCCCCTAAATTTTCACTAATATCCCCTAAGTGCTAAGGTGTCTCTCAAGTTAGAGGGGCTCAGAGCATTTCTATGACTTTTGGAAGGACCGGACCCTCGGCCCAATGATTTATAATGCCTAAGTACTTAAACCCCTTCACCAATATTAACCCCCCTTCATAAGTCATTCATTTCCCTCAGAAAGCTTTTCCTAGGTAAAATCCTATTTACTTAGGAAAAAATAAAACACTTTCCATATAAACCCACATATTCACTTAGCCTAATTTTTAAATGTGTATGATGAAAATATTTTAAACTTAGTGTTTTACCATTCATTTTTGTCATATTAACTACTAATTCATATTATTATTTAATTCCCCTATATAAAGCAACATTACCCATTCCCGTATTATTATAAATATGAAAAAACCTCAAATTGTATATATCTCGCCCTTGGCTGCAAAATAACCATTATAGCACCAATAATTGGGATTAATTAGTTAAGCCATAACTAATTAAGAACTCCAACTTCGCCATGTTAATATAAGGATTAGTTAACCCCCATAGTTAATTAATAACTTTTTCGACCAATCACATCGCCCTCGATGTAATTATAAACCCTTAATTATGTCAGGCCCACCCTCCATTAATCTTTCGCCACCTCACCTCCCCAATAGCCATCTGATCAAGCCCCTAAGATCCTATTGTTGTCTCACATATCTCACAGCCCTCTGCAACCAAACTTTAGCATTCCATGGCGAGTAGTTTTCTGAAAAATGCCATCACCACACGTCACTCATCGTATTGAATCACTTGGTCTAGCCCAAATACCACCTTCCCTCCATTAGCGGTGTGATGAAAACCACTTACCGCCTCCCGTTACCTTTCCTACTGATTCCATTTGTCCAAATCCCGAACCTGCCAAAAGTTGAATTTGGATAAAACAAACAAAGTTTATCGTTTTCATCCTATTCTGTGAACGCATGCATGCAACAACCTTAACATTGAAAATCAACCAACTCATGCACCGAGCCATCAACCACACTCAAACGTATAGTCGACGCTGCTCCAAGTCCGCCATTCATACCGAGTGAGCATGTACTCCATTTCTCATCACCAAAAATAGGTATTTACCAATTTCTATCTAAGAACCCTGTAAATACTTGCTTTCTCTATAATTAATTGGAAAAAAACCAAATTTCACCAAAATTCAGTTGCTGCATTCACATTTCAAGTTTCCCAAGACCCTCTCTTGCACCAATTTCACATAAAAACCCTAGTTTCCTATCTGAATCCACAAGAAATAGAATGGAAACTCCCGTGGCCGTCAACATAGCACCTATCACTACCCCTGACCATGATTTGGATTATCTACCCTTGGCAGATAAATATTTTCAAATAAAAGACCTAGTTACTGATAAAGACCACCTGAAAGTATTTTGCCAATGCCGAGACAATTATCTAAATGGCTATGATACCATAGGACTTTGGGAATCAAATCTCCCAATTTACTTTCTCCCTCCTATGCACATTTTCCCTGACATTATCCATCAGTTTCATGCCAATTATGATCCCAATCTCAGAGCAGTCATGCCCCTAAATCAAACTATCCTCTTCACAATTACTACAGACTCAATTAATGAGATGCTCCAGTTTCAGCCCAATCAAGCCCTCACCCCCATTTCCCTTGGAGATTTGCTAAATAAGTCATCCAAATTTCCCAGTCTGAACTCAGTTGCATTTGCCAAACTTTTATAAATAAGCAGCATCAACCCAAAAATCCCCCTCCTTATTTGTTAATTTTCTTTATAGAGATAGGCAAAACTATAGTTGATATGATAGCTACAGTCATGCGATTCAATACTAGTGAGTATGTGCATGAAATGTCCCTAGTTTTAATGTCCATTTTTACCCTGGTTAGCCTCCTACTGTCAAGCACAATTATGCTGCATTTATTGCTGAAAAAATCCATGACCAATTCATGAGACTGGAAAATGAAAAAGTATTCAAGTATTTCACATTCATTTATCACCTTATCCTCTACTATGAGTCTAACAAGTTCCCATTTTTTGTAAATAAACATGATACAAAGGGTAATCCAAGATCAGTTGTTTTTTGAACTTCTATCTTCCACCATGATTTTGCTTTCCCTTATTCATACAATGAATTCATTGACTAGATTGTCCACCCAGTAACCACCATGCTGATAGGAAGCCCTCCTCCTAGGATTAGTGATGAAATCAAAATAATCCTTTAACTATCTAAACATTACAAGGTAGGTGACTGATACTTGTACCAGAATCACATAGAAATCATGATATATGGTTGTGAGCTTCCTCCATTCAAACTACCAAAATATGTTCCTATGAGGTTGTTTGCATTGGATTATTATAGATAAATGATATACTCAGATCAGATTCACTTTACCAAGGCCAAGAGGAAAGCACAGTTGAGAATCAAGGATCACTTGGGCTCATTTTTCTGCAACAATAGAGAGGCAGGCAAAGGAGTATAAGAAATCATATAACACATGAGATTAAATAAAAGAATTTGTTGGAGATATGACCCACATAGTTTCATTTCTGATAGGAGAATGAAAAAGAACTTATCACAATATTTTCATCACAGAATCCCTGAAATAGACAAATATGCAAATATGGATGAATGGAGGGAAGGAATTGTTTTTGAGATGGATAGTGATCAGGTCAATGTAGATAATGTGATGAAAGATCTAGAAAAGAGACTTAACCTGGACTCTTTTGAATGGGTACCAGTTGGGACTTCTCAGAAGCCAACACTAGGAACTAGTGCCTCTACAACAGATACTTCTCGAAGGCACTCACAAGAAACCAATGCAGCCCTTGCAGGATCATCACAGGAAAAAAAACAAGGAATCAATACTCCAGCATCAAGGCCATTAGACATGTCAAAGCAGCCTAAAATCTCCGAGGAACAGGCTCAACCATAGACCCATCCAGCTCAAGTTAATATGGGAGATCTCCCAGTTTTTCAAACTCCTTTGAATGAAGAAAAATTCTTAAAGAGAGATAGGGAAGTAGCTACCCCTGCCAGTGGTCCTTCAGATCAGCCTGGTGCTAAGAGGCACAGGCTAAATCCATATATAGAAGAATAATTTGTTGAAGAAACAATAGGGAATTTGAGAAAAGAAGGCGGAGATAGTCTGCATACTTTCCCAGTAGGTGGGACACCTTCTAGCTCACAAAGGCAGGAGCTAGAAAGATAACAAAGTATTGAAATTTCATCCTTTAGGTCTTCACCCAACAACACATTAGACATTAAAAAAGAATTCAAGGAGATAAAGGCCAAAAATGCACAACTAAAGGCCCAAGCCTACACTCAATACTTAAAGATGGCTCCTACCAATCAAAGTAGGTTGATGTCAGCTTACGACATCAAGGAAGGAAAAATACAGATGAACTTTTTAAAGCCTAAAATACAGTAGCCCCAAACACTTGCAGACTACCTCAAAACTGATTTTGAGGTTTTTTCCAATGAAATTCACCCCATAGATCAAATAGAATTTCATAAGTACACAGGGGAAATGGTTTATTCAACATTGACAAGCAAGGCCATGATGGCGCACAGATTGGAGAATTCATTGAAAAACACCACCACTCAATTACACTTAGAAAGAGCCTCCTCATAGGCAAAAGACAACATAATTAAATCATTGGAGGATTTGATTATTGCATTAGGTAATAACCTAAAGGATGTTAAAGCTGCAGAGGCCCTAATAAAGAAGAAAAATGAAGATATAACTACCTTGAGAAAACAGTTAAAGTTGCCACCACTTATGCATCCATAGACTGTTGAAGTAATCGAAAAGAAGAATGAAGAAGAGCTTATGGACTTAGTCCTCAAGCTAAATGAACAATTAAGGGAGACAGAACAAGAATTAGATAAAAACTACAAAGTAGGTAGAGTGAGTCGACCTCTCAGCCTCAAATGTAGTACCAATGGTTTCTATAGTAGTCCCTTCCACATTGGCAACTGCTCTAGCAACAAATGTCCCTTTGGCCACAACTAAAACTATTAAAGGAACAAGTACATGTATAGCACAGGTAGGAACATCCAGTCAAAGCACAAAAGAATTAATCAAGTCCATGGACGAGATGAAGCTCTAAGTCACTGAACTCCAAAAGGTAAAGGAGAAATCCATTAGCCTAGAACAGAAATAAGATGCGTTAAAGATTAATTTTGTTGAAGAAGTAAGGAAAAATAAAGGCTTATCTCAACAGGCAAAAACACTGGAGAAGGATCTCACCTTTGAAAAACCTTTAATAGATATTAGGAAAATATTATGGACCAACATCAGTTAATCAACCAATGATGTTTGCTCATCAATACAAATCATTTTTGAACAGATTGACTTAGTCAAAGCTGCTCTTCAAGAGATTTAAAAAACCAAAGAAAAGCTAGGAGGAAAACCTGAAGAAGCTATCAGGCTGATAAACTTTCTGAACAACAGAAACATGCATCAAATGGAACAAATGAATATTAAGGATAGAACTAGAACCATCCTAAAAATCAAGAAAGTCTTAACCAAAAGGTCTCTAATGCAGAACCTAGAAAGAAAATGTTAGAACATGCAAGAAGACATAGATGAATTTATGGAAAAAATTGGCATTTTACAGAGTAAAGAACTTCCTAGTCCTTTAGTTATGAATGATAAGTTAATGAGGCATGATGATTATATTGACAAATTGTATGAATATGTAAATAACCAAGTTAGTTCATCTGCTAGTTCATCTGCATCCAAAGCATTACCTACAGGCAGAGTTCTCTATGATAGTTTAGAGAACCTCTTTTATGTTGAGCATGAATTGAAACACTTGTTTCCCGTACAGCCAAACTTTGTAAAATACACAGAAGTTGATGAAATTTACAGAAAGCTAACAAGGACCAAGATACCAAGGGATGATTGGTGGATAGATATGACATACATCCTATAATTTACCTTGGTAAAAAGTAAATTGAAGTATTTATCATAGTCAATTTTCATAAAAGAATGTGAAATGATAATAAAGTAGTTAAAGAGTATCAGAACAGGTTAAAGAGTATCAGCAAAATGCCAAAAGTAATCAGCCAACACAGAATTATGAGCAAGACAACAAGATGCTCAATCATAGGGCCTGCCTCCAACTCATTCAACAAAGACAAGGACGGCAAGCTAGCAGTTCACTTTCAGTTTTTATCTTCGATACCATCTATCTCTACTTTTATGTAAAATATATTTATTATTCCTAGAATATGTCTCCCATAGTTAGGAGATATTTTTTGTAAATTTTTTTATAAGTACTTCCTCATTCGAAGTACTTAGGGTGGATTCTTAGACATTTCTGTAGACTCATTATTTTGGAATAGAAGTGTTATTGAACAGCTATTGTATGGCTAGCTGGAAGAAGTAATAAAGCAAAGGACTTTCAGAGGATCCATATGTTAAACAATGGGCAAATAATTATTCTATATCTTATGATTTTGCTATTTTCTGGTTTAAATATTTAAACGTGCTTCATATCTGAATGATAAAGGTAAAAGTATATTTCAGAAAGTGCTTTACTACATTCTATCTTTAAAATCGGTTATATTCTCTATGTTTTCTTCCAAGCTATCATGGTAGGGAATTCTTAATTGCTCCCTGCTTCTTACTTTACCATTATGGTCATTTAACAAGAAATTCTTAATTGCTTTTTTTCATTGATCACCCATTTTCCTTCATTTTGAAACTTTGTTGAAGGATTCTTAACTACTCTTCCTCCCTTTCAAAACCATCTCATCCTTTCAAGTTACCATTTGTCTCTTGTTTAGCTATCTTGCCCTGTAAAGCCCTCCTTTGTTGAATCAACCTGATTAGTTAATCCATCTTTAGTTGACTCCATAGCCCAATGGCCTCAGGTATGTTTTTCTATCCATATGCTCTTGAATTCCACCACTAAACAAAATCAAACCCCTCCAAGTTTTAATAACTAGCCTAATATCCCACAAAGAAAGCTAATTTATAAAGAGAGAACCATCTCTGAGTACATATTGGCTAGATTCTGTACTTATAAGTTGGTTTGTGGTTACCTCAGACCCCTTTCCTTCTTCTAACAACTTCAAGGAAAACCTGAGTGATAACAACGGGCTAATATTGGAGCAAGTCAATCGCGCAATAAGAGTGATGATCGTAGGATTTGGAGGCCCTAGATATAATGGCAGAAATTGTGCCCGATGGGAAACTGGATTCGACGGGTGGAATAAGCTACGGTGTATAAAGGCTTGAAGTCTGACGTGGATGATGAGTTGGCAGAGATTCATGTTTCGCGGGCATGCTTGGAGTAAACGAAAATAACGACTGTTTCAAACAATTGAGTGTTTCTAGTGAACCTGACACTTATCCATTATGGAACGGGTGGCCATGTCCCTATGAGGTGTGATGTAGTGACTGTAACTGCCAAAAGTAGGGATTCCAATAGACAAAAGCAGGTGATCCGAAGAGCCAGGAGAGGAAGAAAATAGTAATGAGATGGATTGGCATTAAGCCATGAACAGACGAAGAGAAAAAAAGGGGAACAGACTTGGAAGTAGAGAGGTGAGAGCAAGAGCTCATTGTAATAAGCGGAAAAGAGTGAACATCAAGAGGATGCTAAATGCACAGAGAGTCTTTGGAGTCACTTGGAGGCTGAGTGAAAAGACAGGGAGCTCAATTGACAGCAGCATGTATTATTGTTGGAGTTTCTTGGAGGTCGAGCGATCCACAGAGGCATGCAAAGGCTGAGTGAAAGATCTTAGAAAAGCCAGAGCAAAGAGTTGCGAGCCAAAACCAGAGCCAAGAGCTTGAGCGAGCACCAGAAGTGAGAGCTGAGAGCTAGAACCAAAGCCAAAGGCACAAAGCCAAAGCTAGAGTTAGAGCCATAGCCAGAGCAAGAGCCAGAGAGAGAGCCAAGAGCCAGAGCTGGAAACTAAAGACCTCCAAGAGCCAAGGGATAAGATGGTGTTCTAAGCCCAATGTTCCTGTATAAAACATTGGAGTTAAGTGTAGCACTTGTAAGAGAATTGAAGCCATAATCCCAGAGGGCCTAATCAAGTTGATTAGAGCTCAAGTAGACGTAGCCCAAGATATCAGGGTGAACTCCAGATTATCTTGTTGTCTTATGTGTTTGTTTTTATTGCTGCTTTAACTACTATTATATGCATTTATATATCAGTTTAAGTACCTTCCCGTATCGACACAAACAACATATTTTAAAGTAAATAACTAGCTGAAAACAAATACAAGCATACACCCATATTTTCAAGCATTTCTTATTTCCGCATTGATTAATCATTAAGACATGGGAAAATTTAAATCTTTGGGAGTCGGAGAGGTTCTTGTAAGTTAGACAAGGAGCCTAAGAGCCGCATTTTCAGATCAAGTGGTATCAAAGCTTAAGGTTGATTAACCCTACCTTCAAGTAAGGTTGTAACAAAATGCTTGATTGACAAGGCAAAGATTGCTTTTCTGAAAGGTGTTTAGACGGTCAAGGATTGATCATATCATCGATTGTATGCTTGCTTACAAACTGAATATTGTTTTAGTTTGTAGAGGTGAAGGGAAAACTATTGATAACTCAGTCTAGGAAGGAAAAGAAATAAGAAGAGCTAAAGGAATTCTTCTATCCAAAAGGACCTCAAGGAAATCCTTGAAGCACAAGAGGTTTGTTGCAAAAGGTTGTTGACTAAGCTCTTTAATAATCTTATTTGAAGTTCTTTTATGCATTTTGAAAATGACAACTTCTACAAGTGAGTTCTCAAATTTTTCTCGCTCTCGAAGTTCCTTTAGTGTAGACATGAAGCAAGACTTGTCCACCATGATGGGTATGGTGAGAGAAATGTATGAGGATGGAAGGAAGAGTAGCATACTTAGAGAGTAGTTGAATTCTGTAGAGGAAGAGAAGCAGATGCTTTGTAGAAAATTGTAGGAGATTGAGAGGCAACTTCATATTGCAAGTATGAACCTAAAAAGGATGCATGAGTTGGAGTCACAACTCTTTGTTGAAAAAGAATCCTTAGCCAAGTATCAACTTGAAGAAGAGGTAAACCATTCTTTTTTGTCTTCAAATTCTTCTAAGAATGCTTATATTGGTTGCTTTGAAAAACATACTAGAGGCATAGGTTCCAAGCTAATGTCCAGGATGGGCTGCGAGAGAAAAGGATTGGGGAAACATGCACAAGGTATTGTCGAGCCAATAATGGTTGAGGAAAGGCCTAAGTATTTGGGTCTTGGCTATGGACAATCTTATGGAGAGAATTCCAAAGCTCATGAAGACCATTGAAATAGTTCAAGAAACGAGTTTCATTGTAGGTCTTCTACCTCAGAAGTGTGAGGATTGTATTCACAAGGAATGCAATAGCTAGGGACATCATTTACATGATGTAGGTGTTTAGAAGCAGACACTTCAAATAGAGATTTGTGGAAACTTTGACAGCCTTGAAGAAAGTGATGGTGTTCCAAAGGGAGCCACTTCCTCATTTGCTTCAGCTCCTCATGAAGGCAATAAAGATGAAAGAGGCAGGTATAAATTTGGTTCTAAACACCTTCCTTTTGCTTTTGTAAAGCATGGAAAAAGAATTCCATGTTCCTTTTGTCTTTTGGATAACCATTATGTTTCTAGATCTTGGAAGAGGATGGCCACATACATGAAACTTTTGAAGGAAAAGAAGCAAGAATCCAAAGGTACACAGGACAAGGAAAATCATGCTGTCAAAATGATGTACGTGTGTTTCACTTACTACCATAAGAAAGGGCATCTTTCCAAAAGGTGTTGGATTTTGAATCCAACACTGCTTCCACCAAAGCTGAAGGAGAAGGAGGAAAAAGAAAATGGCAGGGATGGAAATAAATATTCCATGGTTGATGTGGTTCAGGATGATTCACATATTGATGTTGATGTGCATGCAAAGGAGGGACCTTTGAAATGGATTGGTAAGAAATGGTTAGAATTCTTATCCAATTTAGGTTGCATGTCTAGTGATGCATCTGTTTGCATTTCTTTGTGGAATAAATGCAATTTGCAGGATCTTACCAAATGGAAAATAGAAGACGTTGAGTAGGAACTCACTTTATTGCTGCAATAGTATGTTCGTTTCAACTTCCAACGTACAGTGTACTTAAGCAAAAGTTGAAAGATGGAATGCATGGCTGAGCATGAGATGCATGTGATGTTGGCTTGGGAGAAGTTAACTTGGTTTCTAAAATGGAGACAAGGATGAAGTGTTTCATCTTTTGCAAAAGAGTCTTGAAAGTCTTTTTCCTACATGAATGACTTGAAGGGTCATTTGTTGTAAAGTCATGTTTTATTGGCTAATCATTTGTATGTAGATATAATACATGGAAGGGTTCACAATATGTGAAATCTATTTCTTTGTTGAAGTAGGAGTTATCCCATACAATTGTTGTCTATATGCCTGTTGTTGTTAGCAGCTTTTCAAATAGGTACAAATGAAAGTTTTGTGGAGCAGATGGACTTCACATTTGTTTGAGCCACCTTGGATCAAGGATAAAGGCAAAGAAGTTCAAACTACCTTCTATAAACTTCATAGCAGAAGTTCTACATGAAGTTAAGGAGGAAAATAGTTCTTTCCAAAATGACCAACCCATCCAAGAAGGGAAGTGGTTAAAGATTTTGGCTTATAGGCACTATGCAAAGCCAAGTGTAGGGAGGCTGTAAAAAAGAGGATGTTGTTACTTTCATTTACTGCTCAGATCAGTATATCAATGTTTTGGTGGACCAAAAGTTCTTTTAGTGGGAAGGCGTGATCCAAATTGGATCCTTAAACTCTCTTAAGCTACACAGAATCTATAAAATCTCATACCAAAGTTTAAATTCTTATGGATGTCGAAGCCTATCAGAAATAACATCTGAACAACAACAATTTGCAGCCAACACAGAGCAATGAGGTCCCTCGGTCAAAGCGCATTGATCGTTGGCCCATGGGGACTATGCATGGTGCAAAAATGGTAGTTAGGAGGCACAAACCAGAAAATGGAGGTTGTTTCTGATGTGTGATTAGTGCTTTGCACATCACTGGGAAAAACCCCTCGAGGACGAAAAGCCTTGAGCGCACAGTCAAAAGGGAGCTAGAAAATCGCGGGAAAAACACTAAAACTGAAGGTGGGTCCCGTGCTCCAAAACTGGTAGAATATCGAAGGCATTTGAGGTGGTAAGTGGGTTTGTCAGAGGACCTAGCAATGCCATACTTAATTGATGCATGTCTGGTAGATAAGCGAGAAAACCAGTCTCATTACGGGCTAATGTCCGAGCAAGTCAACCGTGCGATGAGAGAGATGACCATAGGATCTGGAGGCCCCATATCTAATAGTGGAGATTGCACCTGATGGGAAACTAGATTCAATGGGAGAAATAAGCTACAGTGTATAAAGGTTTGAAGTCCGATGTGGACAATGAGTTGGCAGAGATGCTTGTTTTGCAGGCATTCTTGGAGTAAATGGAAATAATGACCTTCTCAAATGATTGAGTTTTTCTGGTGAACCTGACACTTATCCATTATGGAACAAGTAGCTGTGTCCCTATGAGGTGTGATGCAGTGACTGTAACTACCAAAAGAAGGGATTCTAGCGGACAGAGGCAGGCGATTCGAAGAGTCAGGAGAGGAAGCGAATAGTCATGAGATGGATTGGCATTAAGCCATGAACAAAAGAAGAGAAAAAAAGGGAAGCAAACCTAGAAGCAGAGAAGCGAGAGCAAGAGCTCACTGTAATTTGCAGAAAAAGAGAAAACAATGAGAGGACGTTGAATGCACAGAGAGTCTTTGGAGTCACTCGGAGGTCGAGTGAAAAGCCAGAGAGCTTAATTAATAGCAACATATTGTTGTTGGAGTTTCTTGGAGGTTGAGCGATCCACAAAGGCATGCAAAGGCTGAGCGAAAGAGATTAGAAAAGCCAAAGAAGAGACCTACGAGACACAACTAGAGCCAAGAGCCTGAGTGACAACCAAAAGTGAGAGTTGAGAGCCAGAACTAGACTCAAAGCCATAGAACCAGAGCTAGAGTCAGAGGCACAGTTAGAGCAAGAGCCAGAGCTAGAGCCAAGAGCCAAGAGATAAGATGGTGTTCTAAGCCCAATGTTCCTATATAAAACATTGGAGTTAAGTGTATCACTTGTAAAATAATTGAAGCCATAATCCTAGAGAGCCTAATCGAGTTGATTAGAGCTCAAGGAGACATAGCCCAAGATATCAGGGTGAACTCAAGATTATCTTGTTGCCTTATGTGTTTGTTTTTACTACTGCTTTAACTACTATTATATGCATTTATATATTAGTTTAAGTAGCTTCCCATATTAGCACAAACAACAGATTTTAAAGTAAATAACCAGCTAAAAAAAATACAAGAAATAACCCATATTTTCAGGCATTTCTTATTTCTACATTGGTTAATCATTAAGACTTGGGAAAATTTAAAGCTTTGGGAGTGGGAGAGGTTCTTGTAAGTTAGAGAAGAAGCCTAAGAGCCCCATTTTCAGATCAAGACATGACATCTCATATTTACCTTTCTCATTAAGAAAAATATTACAAAACATGTAAACAAATGTGAGAAAGGTTGATTTTAATAAGTTGGAGAGTGGAATTAAGGTCTATATAATTTACCTGTTTTATGAGCCTCATCATCACCCCATACTGAAAGTGTTGCTCATCCTCTTAGAAACTCAATCTATGTTCATGTATTCCATTGCTTTGGTGGCCTCCCAGACATTCTAGGCTTGTGTTGTTGTATCCTCCTCTTGTGGATAAAATCATGCATGCTTCTTTATTTCCTCCCACTTCTTTCTTTCGTATTCTTCCTTTCTCCCTTCTAACATACCCGGGAGAAATGGTGTAATGAGTTTCAATCCAATCCAGTTGACCTTGAGTCTCTGTAGTGCCTTCTTGTACAATGTGTTCCTTTCTAGTGCATCCCTCATTCTGTTAGGGGAATGATACTCTGTGATCTTTAGGCTGTAGGGTAAGGTGTTCCACCTCCTTTGGAATTCTTTTTGGCTTTCATCCTCTAGCAATCTCAAAGTGTCATCAAAATGAGTGATTGCTTGCTCTTGTGTAGCTAGGTATCTTGGTGAAACATGAGGATCATTGGTGATGAGGTTGTGGGTCATAATGAAAGCCATATAATTTCCATGTTGTGCTCTGATGTAAAGGTGCTTTGTTTATTCTCTTTCTTATACCCATTTTTCTTCCTTAGCCCTAGCCTTCTCATGACTCATCCATGATACCAAGGCCATCAATTGTAAGTCCCCTAGATTTGGGTTGGGGTCCCACACATTCAAGTCTGTTAAGGCCAATTTCTATAAGTACAATTCAGATGTCTTGGTCCTTTCCTCTAGGGTGCTTTGCTCATAGAGGTTAATGAACTGCCTAGAGTCTTGGAAAGGCATAGTCCCTCATTGTGCTAGGGTTTTTATCTTAAACTGCAACCATTGTTCTTTGAGGTTTAAGGCATATGATTTTGCTAGCATCCAACACTGGAGTGCCTCCATGGAGAGTCTTGCCATAGTTTCCAATTGGCTATGTTTTCCTATACTTTCCTCCTCAACCATGTATTCTCAGTGACTAGTTAAGATTTCATCACTCTTTCCCTATCTCTTATCCTACTCAAATGTATGCCCATATTTAGAAACTTCCACTCCATATGACCCACATCCTCTACACCTTTTGATTTAGCAATTTGCATCCATCAATGTGTCCTTGATCTCTCCTTTTCAAGCTCAAATAATAGAAGGATGGATGTTTTTTGTGGTATTACTCTGCCTTCCTCAATGAATCTATAATAGGAGCTGAGATTTGGATGTGGGATAGGTTCTTGCAACTATTGGGACTATCTCTTTACAGCCTCTGAAGTATTTTTCTCCCCCTATGCTTGTGTTGTTGCTTCCTTTCCTTCCTTTTGTCTCTTTTGTCCTTCCGGTTCCTGTTTCTATGTTTCTTGTAGTTTTGAGAGAGTTTCCTGTAGGATTGTTTGTGTTTCCTATAGGTCTCTCTGTGTTTCCTGTAGGAGACCTTCTCCTTTTTGAAAAGGGGTCAAAGGTTCTTTAATTTGTTTTGCTGAGGTTGACCTAGTGACATGCCTCCTAACATAGGTGATCGCTGACATTGGGGAAGCCTGTTTTGATGTGCCCTCTTCACCTTTTATTGCTAGAGGTAATAAATTTTCTTCTAATCTTAGTGAGTCCTCAATGATTATAGAAGTCTTGGTAGGTGTTTGGGGTCTCCCTTATTTTTTCCTAATACTCTTCCATGTTTTGAAGTATAGGGGAGTCTACCTCTCCCTATTTCTTTTCAATTTTATAGGTGTACTTAGAGTAGTCAAGGTAGCAGTTTCCTCCTCTGTGGGCTTGAGAGACACTCTTTGGGATTCACCTCCTTTTTTGCTACGTATTTCGAGACATTATCCATCCTTTAGTTCTTCTTCACTACTATTCTTTTCTACCTCTATGTCATTTGTTTTTGTGTCCTCTTCTTCCTCTAGTTCTTATTCTTCTTGTCCATGCTCCTCTTCTTGGGGCTCTTCTTATGCATCCTCTTCTTCTTCTTATTCCTCTTCCTCACCACTAGAAGTAGGGCTCTTTCATACTCAATGGCTTGAATTACATCTTATCTGTTCATGTATGCAAATGTTGACCACATAATAGAGATTCTTATGTTGCTTAAGGCATCTTCTAGTATGATCTTGATCAATCCATGATGTTTCAACTTCCGATGCTTCCCTTCTTGTACTTTGATTCTCATGTCTATTATTGATTTCAAAAAAATGTAGGGCAAACTAATTCTTCTATGAGGAGGTAACTTGTTTCCAAATCTCAGATCATGGAGGAGTCTAAACTGGTAACCATAGAATATATTGAGCCTACACTCAAAAGAAATATACTTGAGAATGTGATACCTTACTTCATCCCAAGGATATGGAATGCTCCCCATTCTAATCGCATTTCTTTCCTCAATCGGTTCCTCTCCTTCCGTAAAAAATTTCTTCTTGGCCAGAGTGCTGCTAGATTTATCCTCTATTCACCATTGTGAACCTAGAGGAAGTGTAGTGATCCTCCTAATTCTTTCAAGGGTAATTGTTACTAACAATCCCCTCACTACATTAGTGGCAGTGACTGTAGTGAGAGGTATGAGTGAGATTACAAATTGCCTAGCTATATCATCATCATATCCCGTAAGTAGCTCTAAGAATCCCAACCAATGATGCCTTGTAAATATTTCTACTGTATCAAGATGTTGATGTATTCTAGCTATTATGGTGGGCTCCCTTTTGTTGAAACCCCCTGTCATCTTCTCTCTCTATCAATCTAACTATATGATGTTTTGGTGGCTATAGCTTAAGAGCTTTCTTAGGTGATCAAGGTTTAGACTGAAGAGGTGATGACTACAATTCTCCCTTTACTCTACATAGTCCTCCACATAATTCTTCCTATCTCTATGTACACTGTAATCACTAAAAGAACTGACAATTTATTTTCTTTTTCTCTTTACAAATGAAAGCACAGAGGATATGGAACCCACATTTCACTAAAATGCCTTAGTTGAGGATAATTCTTAAATAGTTTGGCCCTAGGCACCCTCTCAAAGAATTTATGAAAAATCTCATTGTTTCCTATAGTTTTCCTGTACGTACTCACTGTAGGATGTCAAGACTAGCTTTCCTCACTCTTTCCCATATTTTTCCTGTGTTTCTTGTAGGTGCTCACTGCAGGATGGCTGAGACAATATTTTTACTTCTATGAGTCCTCCAGGTGGTCCCAACTCTCAAAATCTCTAAATGAACAATATCTTGCATGAAAGTTAGGGAATTTTTCTATTTATGGTCAATTTGATTAAGCGATGTGTTGGATGGCTAAGTACATATTTCTCCTTCTAGACCATTGGTCCCACTATTAGTTATCAGGTAGCCATTTCTCGTAATAATCACCCACTCCTATTCAATGTAACTTGAACACCTTTCTAATTCATTTCATTTGATGTAACCTTTTCCCGTGTCCAGTTGACTAGCACTTTAACTTTTTGTTATCGAGCTGAGGGTGGCCAAGTTAACTGGCCACCTTTGCTTATAAAACTATATTCTTACATATTCCTACAGTTTTAATCATATTTGTACTGATGAGGGAGTGTGGATGAGGTGACATACCTATGGCTTCCTTTGCCTTATTGATGCATGCTAAAGGGTGGATCTACTATGCTTCTCATGGTTCAGGTATATCTTCTCTACTGCTCTCATTTTGTTGATTTTATTTTGCTGATAGGTTGTTTTCTTGTTGATGTGAGAGTGTTGGCTTTCTCTATTTCTACTAAGCTTTGGAGAGGTGACATAGTGCCTATAGTTGTGCTTCTCCTCTTCCAATGCATGGGTGTTGAAGGTTTAGCTTTGAGTATGCTACTATTTAAAAATAGGATGCTACAGGGTTTCCTCTAGTACTGCTACAAGAAATTATGTACCTTCCTTTTTTTGGATTCTTGTGGCCTTTCCTTTTCTTGGAGGGTGGAAAGATACTGGAGTGAGTGGAAGGTGTGGCCATCGAGTGGTAGCTAATGTAGGCTATTGGTCGTATGCCCCTTTGATATTTCTTTCTTTCTTCTCTTTTCTTTTTGTTTTTTTTTCTCTTTTATTTTCTTCTTCTAAGTAGATTTTTTTGATGGACACAGAAGGTGGCATGGTCATGAAGGGGTCTTGGTTGATGTTTGATGAAGTAAAATTCCCCTTTTTCCATCCAAAATAGAACTGCATCATGATTTTTCCATTGGACTCCCATTCTTTTAGATTTTCAGGACTTCTTGTAGAACTACAGGAAACTCCTGTATTAACTACAAGAATTCTTGTAGTAGTCACGAATTGCTTCAAAATTGGATTTTTCTATGGTTGGAGATGAGTATAGATGAATGAAAATGGGGGTAATGGAGGAGATGAAATTAATGAAGAAAAACACGAGGTTTTTCATTGCTTGTCACCCTCCGATCTCTATGTCCATTATCTTCTTGAAAACCTGCAAAAACCAAAATTGTTATGAGTGGGAAGGTTTGAGGTCCCTGCCATTATTTTTGTTCTTTCTCTCTCTCTCTCTCTCTTTTTGAAAGACAACCATGTTGCCTCAAAGGAGGTTTTCACCCAACGGTATTTTTTTTCTCTTTTTTTCCACTATTGGGCCGCCTCAAGGAGGTGTCCAACCCAAAAGTGGGCCTCAGGTGGCTAATCAAGGTTTTCACCTTGGTTTATTATTTTTTTTTCTTTTTTTCTTATTTTTTTTAACAAATTCAATACTCTTAATGAATTTGGTGAGGTGGAACCCGAGACTCCCTAAATCACCATTACTACCTTACTGATACTACTAATGAACTCCTTTAACAAAGGAATTTTGTGGATTTTCAATATATACTGATTGAAAAGCAAAGGGATACCTTCTTAATCAATGGTTCTTATATGGACAACCCCATTTTCATGGCAGTTTTCCACATATGGGCCCAACCATCTATTCATAACCTGGACTTTGAAATCTTTGAGCTTGGAGTCATACAACGGAGCCTAATCGCCTTCTTAAAACAATTTGCCTCTAGTATTTTTGTCATGCCATACCGTTCTTTATACTTGACTCACCTCTGTGTGTAGGAGGCCATGGATCTTGAATTCATATAACCCATTGAGCTAGAGAAGCCTCTATTGTTGTGCTCTTGTAACATCTAGATCCAACTATCCTGTCATCCTTAAAGTGTTGTACTAAAAACCAATGGAGAGGTTCTTCTGATAGATGAAATCATTAGGGGTGAAGCTAGTGGTTGCCTTCTAAGTTGTATTGTAGGCCAAAGTGACCTCAAATAGTCTGTTAGACCAATATTTCCTATTGTTGCTCACCACTTTTGTCAAAATGCTTTCCAATTCTCTGTTGGTGACTTCTACTTGTCTGCTAGCCTGAGGGTGGTAAGGAGGGGACTTCCCATGCTTGATCTTATGCTAGCTTACAGATTGCCAATCATGTGTGAGGTGAATTGAGTGCCCTAATCAGTGACTATCTCTCTAGGGTATCCCAACTTATAAAACACATTATCCCTCAAGAACTCAGCCACTTTCCCTTCTGTGGCTACCTTGATACCGTTGGTTTCAGCCCACTTTGTTAAGTAGTTAGTGCACACAATGATGTACCTTTTATGTCTTGATGGAGGATCAATGAGCCCAATGAAATCCATGCCCCACTTGTCAAATGTCTTAAAAGTCACTTGAGGTTGCAAAACAATTTCATCCCTCAGAGTAGGTTTCCCCATTCTTTGGCATCAATCACATTGGATGGTATATATTCTAGCATCTTAGTGTAGAGTGGGCTAATAATAGCCATCTTGTAGCACCTTGAAGGCTATCGTTTTGGCTATAAAGTGACCTCCACAAGGACCATCATGATAGGCCAAAAGGATGTCAAAAAATTCCTCATCCCTGACACATCTTCTCAAAATTTGATTTGGGCTCAGCTTGAAGAGATTGCCCCAAATCCAGATGAATGGGGCACTTTTCCTTATAATTATACTCTTTTCCTTGGAGGACAAATTTGGAGGGAACTGTGCAGTAACTAAGTAGTTGGCTATGTTAGAAAACCACAGAGAGAGAACTGAAATGGAAAATAAATCTGGTCATCTACCATTCCTTCCTCACCTGTAGGCAAAGCCAATCTTGACAAAAAACATGCACCTACATTTTCTCTCTCAAGCTTATCAATAATAATTAGCTCAAACTGTTGTAACAAAAGTAACCATCTAATAATCCGGGCATTCACATCAAGTTTGTTCATCAAATATTTAATGGAAGAATGGTTAGTATGTACAAAGGCCTGGCAAATAGTAATGTAATGTCTAAAATTATTCAAGGTATAGACAACAGCTAGGAGCTCCTTTTCAGTCACAATGTATTTCATCTCAATTTTGGATAGATTTTTGCTGATGAAATAAATGGTATAAGGTAGTTTGTCATCTATCTAGCCTAAAGATACTCCTATAGCTTTGTGAGGGGAATCAACATATATGGGAAAGGAAGAGCCCAATTTTGGCCTTACAGTATAGGTGCAGTAGTCAACTTGTCCTTTAGGGTCTCTAGGGAATCTTGGTAGCTTTTTGACCATAAAAAATTTGATTCCTTGGCCAATATTCGAAACAAAGGCCAAGCTACCTTGCTGAAGTCTTTTATGAATATCCCATAGTATCTAGATAATCCTAAGAAACTTTTGACATCCCTCTACTTCTGATGAGTAGGTGATGAACACCTCTATTGCAGCGAGAATGTTGCAACTCCTGGGGCTGCCAAGTTTACTTCATCAACCAGGGGTTTGTACAAACATGGAGGTGATAGTGTTGTATACACAAATAGATGTAATGGTATACTCTTGTCACTATTCAACTAGGGCGATAGACCACTAAGGTTTCTCAAGCCAATATTTTATTGACTAGAAGAAGCCTCACTACCAATTGGAGAAGCACAAATTATCTTAAATGAAAGAAAATAAATGTTGCCTATTTTAAAGAATGAAGGACTGAATTGGAAGATGCTTGTAAAGTAACATGAAATCCTCTATCTACTCATTGACACATATCTACTTGCAAAATAAACCTAGCTTAACCCTCTTTATCACATGTGATGATTCAAACTACTAAACATGGAATTTGATCTAGGGAATATTAACTATTGCATGCATGTGCTAATTAAGAAATAAAAGAACTCTTTTTCTTTATCTTTTCATTTTATGAATGTAAATGCTAATCTTGACTTGTGCTTTGGCAAGCGATACAGGTATGGAGGAATAGGGTTAGAATGGTCTTAATGGTATTGAGGTCAAGTAGAGGCCTAATCCCAGCTTCACTAATGATTTTTCTGAGTTCGGCCTCAAAATAAGCTGCTACAGGATTTCCTATAGGAAACCTAGATGATGTCATAGTTCTCTTACATGATCACCTATTTTACTACAGGAATATGACAAAATCTTAGGAAGCGGTTTAGAAGGTGGAGTGAAGCTTGGGGAAGGTAGAGAATGGGATAAGAAGGCATGGAGGGGGTGAAGACTATCCATTTCTCAATCAAGTGCTTCAAGATGGTTGGCTTTTCTCAATGGAAATGGCAAATCTTTTCTTATAAAACAAGAATTCAAATTGAGATTTTAGTGTATTTTTCTAACATGGATGGATAAGGCTTGGAGGAGGCAAATGAGATGAAGTATCCCTGCAATGTAGAATCTCCTACAACAACACACATTATTGTCTACATCTATACACAAATGCATCTATACATAGGAAATATTTATTAAATGGAAGAAAATAAAACGATTACCATCTAATTGCTAAGTACATGAATGGAAGTGCTTTTAAATCAATACAAGACCTAAGAGATCAGAAATGACAATTGCAACTTATCCTAAGAAACTTAAATATAATGACCTACTCATCAAGAAACCCTATGTTATGCAGCAAAGCAAGTATTTTGTTTCTGGGTTGTATGAAAGTGTCCCTCAACTCTTGATCCCAAAAGAGACAGATGAGGTGAAAATCACTATCACTAACTTTTCTGGAATGTCTTCTATCATTATGGTACCATTGTTCTAACTATCCACAAATGGAACAAAATAATTAATCATACCAATACTTTCAAACTAACAACACCAAAATCAGTTCAACAGCTAACTATGAATGTAATCTAAGCATACATATACAAAAATTGGAACCTCTTCTAGTAGGGTTGTGCCCTAACCCGAGAGCTTCATCCCTCTGATTCAAATCAGTGTTTCATCTAGGGAATGCTTCTCATTTTCATTAAAATATAAAAATACAAAAGAGTGACAGTCAAAATACTCGAACTCGAAAATGCTTCATGGATACAATGAGAAAAAATTCAGATCGTAATGAGGTTGTAGGCCTTCTTATTTATACAACTGAAGTTACTGAGAACTTCCTTAAATTTAGGGAAGATTGGCTCCCAATCTCGAGATGAATTCGTCTTCAACTATCACTGGCTTGGATACCAATGATCTTAATGGCTTAGTTTCTTGCAATTCCGATCTGATTGGATTCGATGGAGGAATCTTCAAGTGAGTGAAGATTGAAGGAGGGAGATCTTATCTCGTAAAATCCCTCTTGTTTGTCTCCTTCCAGTTCCTACACTTTAATTAACCAAAATGTTCTCCAAAACCTGTAATAGGTGCACATTAGACCACTATACTTGACATCTCATCTTTACCCTTCTCATTAAGAAAAATATAGCAAAACATGTAAATAATTATGAGAAAAAATCATTTTACTAAGTTGGACAGTTGTATTAAGGTCCATATAATTTATCCAATGATAAGACTCATCATCACCCCCCTACTGAAAGTTTTGTTCATCCTCTGAGCAACTCAATCTATGTCCATGTCTTTCATTACTTTGGTGGCCTCCTTGATATCCCAGGCCTCTGTTATAGTCTCCTCATCTTGTGGATAAAATCTTGCATGCTTCTCTATCTCCTCCCACTACTTTCCTTCTTCTTCTTCATTTCTCCCTTCTCACATACCCAAAAGCAAGGGTGGACTAAGTTTCAAGCCAATCTAGTTGACTTTGACTCTCTGCAATGCTTGCTTATACATTGGGGTCCTTTCTAGTACATCCCTCATTCTGTGAGGAGAATGACACTCCCTGATCTTTAGGCTATAGGGAAAGGTGTTCCACCTCTTTTCAAAGGTTTTCTAGCTTTCATCCCCTAACAATCTCAACATGTCTTCAAAAGGAGTGACTGCTTCCTCTTGTGCATCTAGGTATCTTGGTGCAAGCTAGGGATCATTAGTGGTAATGAGATTATGGGTGCTAATGATAGCCATGGAGTTGGGTTGTTCTTCTCTGATGAAAAGGGGTTATGTTTCTTCTCTCACAAATACCCTTTTTACTTCTGCAGCCCTGGCCTACTCATGATTCATCCATGATGCCAATGCCATGAATTGTAAGTCCCCTAGGTTTGTATTAGGGTCCCACACATTCAAATTTGTTAGGGCCAGGTTATGTAGCTAGAATTTAGATATACTGACCTTGTCCTCTAGGGTGTTTTGGTCACAGAGGTCAATGAACTTCTTATAATCTTGGAAAGGCATATTTCTTCTTTTTGAAAGGGTTTTTATCTGAAGCTGAAGCAATTTTCTTTGAGGTATGAGCCATAGGGTTTTGCTGGCATCTTTCATTGGAGTGCCTCCATGGATAGACTTGCCATAGTTTCTAGTTGGCCCTCCTTCTCCTATATTTTCCTTCTTAGCCTTTTGTTCTCAGCCTCTAGTTGAGATTTCATAATTTGTTCCTTGTCTCTTATTATACTCAACTCTCTTCCCATTTCTAACAACTTTTCTTCCATATGGCCTACATCCTCTACACTTTTTGATTTAGCAATTTGCATCCAATGATGTGTCCTTTCTCTCTCCTTTTCAAGCTCAAAGAATAGAGGGATGGAAAATGTTTGTCGTATTACTCTGTCCCCCTCAATGAATCTATAGATGTGAGGTTTGGTTGTGAGCTAGGTTCCTTTATCTCCTGGGACTCTCTCTTTACTATTTCTTGAGTATTTTCTACCTATTTTCCTTCCCTTTTCTCTTGCGGTCCTTCCTGATCTTGTTTCTATGTTTCCTGTAGTTTTAACAAGGTTTCCTAACAATTTTTTTTTCTTCTTGTAGGTCTGTTTGTGTTTCCTATAGAAGAATTTTCTCTTCTTGAAAAGGGGTCATAGGTTCTTTAACTTATTTTGTTGAGGTTGACCTAGTGATAGGCCTCCTAACCTAGGTGACTGGTGACATTGGGGAATCTTGATGTGATGTGCCTTCTTCACCTCTCTTTCCTAGAGGGACTAACTTCTCTTGTTCTTTTAGAGAGGTCTCTATGATAATGGTCTTCTACCTTTACCTGTTGGCACTCTAGGCACTTAGCCAAATATTAAACCAATTTTTTTCATACCACGTGTTATGAAACCAGCTCAAGAAAAGATAGAAAAGATAGATCAACGACTTAGAATTCAGCCTCTTCGAGGAGGCAACCTCCTTTACATTACATAAATGAACAATTCTTGGATGATTCAAATGAAAAGACTCCTCTCGATATATAGGAGTCTAGGACCATAACATAATCAGAGCCTACATAACAATAATATGCAAGGGCACAATATAATAATAGTGGGCTTCTATGGCGCCAATAGTAACAATATGGGTGCTACATGGTAATCAATATAATAGGGGTTGTACTAATAAAATAGGGTTACTATATGTATAGGGGCAAAACATCCCTCTCCTTCAAAAAGCGTTGTCACACACCCTTGAGTAGTTCTTGATCTTCCGTGTAAATTATTGTCCTCCAGTGGAAACTTCAGCCTGGTAAGTTCTTCCACTTGATGAGATACTCTGAAATTGATCGATTTCGTAGCTGTCGGGTTCTTGTTTCTATGACTGCTCCAGGTTCCAATATGATTTCTTTGCATTCGGCCTTCCAAGGCTCCGCCTCCGTCTCTAGGTCTTTATTCGTATCGCTCAGCAACCCTTTCTCGCTAGCCACCAACTGAAGCTTTGCTTGTAGCTCTGAAAGCTTGCTCAGCAGGATCTCCTTCTCAACATTCCAGTCTTCCTGTGCCATTTGGTAACTTATGTTGATCTCGGCAGTCTCTTTTCTGGTAATATCTAGCGATAAAAACACTTCGGTTTCCAATCTCCGATCTTCATTGGCTGTCTCTAATTCTGATGATATCACTTGAATTTGATTTTTCAACTTCAAAATAGTTGCATCCAGATTCTTCTTATCAAGGTTAAGTCTTCTACACTCATCTTCTTTCATAGAAATTTCGGCATTGAATCTTTCCTTGGCTTCCTGCAATTCTTTGACTGCTTGAGAAATCGCAGATTTGTATTCGTCATCCTTCTTTATAAGTTCTTCTCTCAATTCTTTCTCGGCCTCCTTCCATTCATCAGTCATTTTCCTTGCAGACTCAATTTATGATAGGAACTGGGCCTTCAGCGACTCCGCCTCTGTCTTTAGCTCTCTATTTGTCTCGTTCAGTGACCCTTTCTCGCTAGCCATGAACGCAAGGTTCGTTTCTAGCTCTGCAAGCCTGCTCAACATTTTCTCCTTCTCCACATTCCAAGTTTCCTGTGCTATTTGGCTAATTCTAGTGATCTCGGCCGTCTCCTTTTTGGCTGCTACAATCTGTGATAAAAGCAGATACTTTTCCAATTTCCGAGCTTTATCGGTTGCCTCTAATTCTGAAGATCTCGCTTGAATTTGATTCTTCAACTGCAAAATATTATCCTCCAGATTCTTTTTATCAAGGTTAACTGCTCTACACTCATCTTCTTTAGCGGAAATTTCGGTATTGAATCTTTCTTCAGCACCCTGCAATTGTTTGAGTGTTTGAGAAATCGCAACCTGGTCATCCCCGTCCTTCTTTCCAAGTTCTCTCAATTCTTTCTCAGCCTTCTTGCATTCTTCATTCATTTTCCTTGCAGATTCAATTTCTGATACCAATTGGGCCTTCAAAGATTCCGCTTCAGTCCTTAGCTCTCTGTTTGTCTCGTTCAGTGAACCTTTCTCGCTGGACATCAACTCAAGGTTAGCTTCTAGTTCTGCAAACCTGCTCAGCATTTTCTCCTTCTCCAAATTCCAAACATCCTCTGCTATTTGGCTACTGCTGGTGATTTGGTCAGTCTCTTTTTTGGCTGCTATAATCTGGGATAAAAGCACTTCCTTTTCACATTTCGCAGATTTAGCGGTTACCTCTAAGTCTGCAGATATCTCTTCAATTTTATCTTTCAACTGCAAAATAGTTGCCTCCAAATTCTTTCGATCAAGATTAAGTGCTCTACACTCCTCTTCTTTCGCGGAAATTTCATAATTCAATTGTTTCTCCACATCCTGCAGTTGTCTGTGTATTTGAGAAATGGCAGCTTCACATTCGGCATCTTTCTTTGCAAGTTCTTTTCTCAATTCTTTCTCAACCTCCTTCCATTCTTCAGTCATTTTCCTTGTAGATTCAATTTCTAATCCTAATGCAGTGACATTTGTGGACAAAACAGTTTTTTCTTCTCTTAAGCCAGTGATTTCTTTCATAAGGATTTGATTGAGGTTGGTCAACTTCGATACTTTATCATCTCCTTGCATGGAAGAGGGATCATTTGCAGCTTTAGCTTGTGGTTGCTCGATGTGATCTTTCACTGCTTGAACCTTTTTCTTCTTGATATGTCCTTCTATGTCTAGAGTTTTAGGAGTAATAATTTCTTCCGATCCTTTACAAGATATGGTCGGATTCATTTCTTGATGCTCGATGTGATCTTCTATCT